>CALNXI010001424.1:21905-101460 GCA_942486025.1 Porites evermanni | reverse complement strand
AAAAAAAAAAAAAAAAAAAAAAGGAAGACCAACCGCTGTTTCTACTGATTGACGTTATAGTTGGGGACATTAGGATTAAACTGCAAGCACAGATACTAAAGCTGTATGTGCTAAAGATGACTGCGTGAACAACTTTTTCTAAGAGACATTTGGATTGAAAATGCAAATGAAATCCCCTACCCCTTTCGACGCCTGCTACGCAGACTATAGCTGTTTGCCCAGCAGAGGCGAGTTGTTCAAAGCTGGGTTTGGCGAAAAATCTGAAGGCAGATATGAAAGCTTAAAAAGCTAATTCAGTTTATTTTTTTTTGTCCACAATTTGATTATTGGATGCTCCAAAAATGAAAAGAGAAAATTATTCAAGAAAATACTTTTGATTAGCCGGGGTTAAATTTAACCCCGGGTAAGCGATAATCGGCCTTCAAACAACTGGGCCCAAGAAAGTTTCAGGAGAACTATGCGGAAAAGTGACTGTCCATGTGAGTACTACAGCAGCATGTATTGTGCTTCAGATACAAAACAACTGACACTACTCGTGCCCTTAAAACGAGTCCATCCTCTGGTCAAAAACATAAGACTATGAGTTCTAAGGAAAGAATTCATATAAACCATTCAAAAATGGCAAACAAGCACACGTCTCATCTCGCATCTAGTTGCACCTCCTTGGGTATCACACAAAATACCATCACTCTTAGTACAGTTTAGTTGCTTAAAAAAGTCGAAACCATCCTCTGGTAAAAAACATAAGACTATGAGTTCTAAGGAAAGAATTCATATAAACCATTCAAAAATGGCAAACAAGTACACGTCTCATCTCGCATCAAGTTGCACCTCCTTGGGTATCACACAAAATATCATCACTCTTAGTACAGTTTAGTTGCTTAAAAAAGTTGAAACCATGAGGGGAATCGGGGAATCTTCCAGGAACAAGTCTACACGCATCTATTTAATTAAGAAAATTTATTGCATACAGTTTCTCAGTTATGACATATATGTGTACGCCCATGATGTCCCTGATGTTCTTCATCAGACACTGATGTAGCAGAATATATACAGTGAACATAGAGATTAGCCAGCGTAGCAAGCGTTTCCGTTTGGTTTCGGAGCAAAGAAAGACCAAGGAAGGGGACTTCCGGTTTTGACCCCGCGAGAAATGAAACGAGAGCCAAAAAATGAAAGAGGGAGGAGGAGTAGGAGAAGCTTTCCTCCCCACCCCCTCCCCGCTGTTTTAATTGGGCCTTTTTTCGCGCGATCTTAGACTCTCGTTCCTCGTTCTTTGCCCCTAAACCACACAGAAACGCTTGCTACGTAGGCTACATAGAGATCAGATCGTGCGTAACTGGAATCAGTCAAATCAGTCTTAAGTGGTAACATGAGTACCAAAGTATTTTTACGGTCTCACTTACCATTAACAGTAATGTTAACATTTGTGCTGCTTGATGATCCAATGGAATTGTTAGCTACACATTTGTAGGCAAACATGCCTCCTTCTGACAGTGTTTTCACCCACACTCCTGAGGCACTTATCTCCATAGGAACGTTATCTTTAAACAACTGGAATGACGTCGCAGATGGAACAGCATCGGCTGAGCATGTGAAGCTTACTACATCATTCCGACAAGATTTATTTGCAGTGGCATTTATTCTCAATAGGACATTGTCTGGTGGATCTAGAATGGAGTAAAAACACACATTAAAGAAGTATCATTTAAAGGACAATAATTATTGCTACTTTAGTTCGATTTAGTTTATTAGTCATTGTAGTGCCTTAACCCATACAAAACAGTGCATTAAATATAACATCCGGTTTATAGCCTTAGGTAAAGCACACAATAACTTTTGTCCTCTGGTTGTGCAGTATTTCTGTGACTTACAACTCACAACATGTACCAACTGTTAATTTAAATACAAAACTAATGTTGTTTCTGCTGTAATAATTATCATGGTATCCATATTGCGTTCCACTTTACTATTGTAAATGTTGGGATTATCCTACAGTGTCATAGCATCATTATTGTTGTTATAATTATTTTTCAGAGTACAAAAAGGTCCTGCTTGATCCATCACTTGATATGAACCAATGCAATGCCTATGCTAAATCTACTCACACTGCACAGTAACGTTAACTGCCTCTACTGCACTCCCACAATCATTGCTAGCTTCACATCTGTATTCTCCAGCTTCATTTCTGTCAATGTTGGTAAACAGCAGTACACTGCTGTTTGTGCGCTGACCACTGGTGACATTGATCCAAAACACAGTTGGCTGAGGGGTCCCAGATGCATTACAAATGAGACTTGTATTGCGACGTTCAAAAACAAACTGATCTTCGATTGACTGAATGGATGCAGGCACTGTAATTTTAAGGGACATTTAAGATGTAATGGTTTTATTCTCTCCCTCTCTCTCTTTCTGTTTTAAATATAATTATTAGTGTAAGAACGGAGTGCATGAGTAATCATCATACATGTACAAAAGCTGTGTCCATTATATTTCAGATCTGTGATTAAAAGTTACATGAGAAGGGTGTGAAAGAACTCAGGAGCGGGGGTTCTGCAAGTACTGCATAACATTACATTTTGATAACCCTGAACTAAAAGGCTGGGACATCAATACTGTAAAATTCCCAAAATAACCTCAACCCTTCTCCCCCCCCTCCCCTCCCCCATGTATAAGCCCCTCCAAATATAGGCCCCTCAAACCGGTAAAAAATCCTAAACCCTACAACAATGCCTTCAAAAAAAAATGTTGGTTTATTAGGAAAGCCAGTTTATGAGGGTTTCATTTGATACAGGTTTTAGATATCTCCAGTTTAACCAGCACACGCTACTCTACTTGCCTGTGAGACACCTGGGGTCAATTTATTAAAACTTTATTTTTAAATGTTATTTACAAGAGTAGCTATTTTTTTCAGACCAGGGTGCAAAGAAAGTCAGTTTTACAGCCTGCCATCCGGGCAAGCTGTAGCTAGCATGTACTAGCCCACAAGTCATTTCAACTAGCCGCAAAACCCTTTTTGGTTAGCAGGATTGATTACAATCCTTCTGTAATTTGAATTTCCTCAAAAAAAACAGCACTTGCCCATCTGGCAAGTTAAGAACAAAAATCACTAGCCCGATAGCAAAATCCACTAGCCCTGGGCTATCAGACAAGACTTTCTCTGCACGCTGTTTCAGACTCTAAAACAATGGCTACACTTGTACATGTAAATTGCACTTGTAAAAGTTTTATTAAATTGATCCCTGGAATAAAGTGATGACAGATACACTTTACAACAAGAAGGGAACTGACAAAAACAAGCAAACAGGAGAGAAAACAGAACACATCCTATTTTTTTATATAATCATTATTAGCCTTACCATTAACAGTAATGGAAACATCCTGGCTGCTTGTTGTTCCTGCAGTATTGTTTGCCACACATTTGTATGTTAAATTACCACTGTTCATCACCATTTTGCTGAACATTCCTGAGCTACTACTACCAAACAGAACATCATTCTCAAAAGACTGATATAATGCCACTGGTGGGTTTGCATTAGCAGCTGAGCAGTTGAAGAACACAACATCATTCAGACATGCTTTATTAGCAGTGACATTCGTTGTTAACTGCACATCCTCTGGTTTAACTGAAAAGAGATACAGAGAGACAAGAACACCCGCCTTGAAACATTGTGTGAAAAAAGTAAATGTTAATAAATAATACATATTAATAAGGTGCAGGTGCGGTGTTGTCTTTGAAAACTGATCATATATATAGCTGATGTGGAAAACATTCTTTGAAGATCTGTTCAAAACAAATTGACCAAAAATGATGTATGCTTCTACACTGTACATTATGAATTCTGAATTAGTTTGAACTTTCAAACTTTAAATTGAATATCCAGCTACAAAAAATCTTAAACAATGGGATAATTTTTTTCTATTTTAGTCAATCAGATCGAGAGAACAAAAGTTTTAAATGTTAGTTTTATACTTACAACACAAACCATGAACTCTCAAAGCCTCAATTTCTCAATTCTCTTGATCAAAACTCAGACCAAAACTGACTTCCTTTCCAAGGTCAAATGCTGCCAATTTACAGCTAGTACCTCCCCCAAAATTGCACAATTTTGTTCCCCACGAGCATATTTGAAAAATTGAAATTCCTTTATACTACAACATTCTAGAGATTTTCTTTTCTTACAGCAGTTTGAATGGAAATAATGATGGGTAAACCACACTACAAGCAGCTACTGAACAAAAAATACCACTGGGATTACACATGTACTTTCATTTACCATTCATAGTTAATCACTTACAGTTAACAATCATGAATGTACTTTTGGAGTCATTTCCACAAAAATTGCTTGCTTCACACTTGTATTCTCCAGCATTACTTCTACTGACATTAACAAGCACACGAATGTTCCCTTCTGTACGGTCCCTGGTTCTAACTTCTGTCCAGGATACAGATGGCATTGGTGTACCAGTAACATGACAAGTCAAAGTACTGTTTTCTCCCTCTATCACTGTGATGTTGGTCAGAGCCTGTATCACAGATCCCTCTATATCAAAAGGAAATAGAGATGATTAGATTTGAGGTTCAAGTTTTTTGGTTGACAAAACATTAAATACAGTTAAATGCATTTTACCAGGTAATGACCAGGAGGAATAGTCTTCTTATAGTGGCACCAATTGGTAGCATTTTCGTTGGCCTGTCTTTGACCAGTTTTTTTAGCATAATGTATTAAACGCTTGTAGTGTTTGTTTGTTGGTGGATTAAAAAATTAATTATCTACATGTAGATGGAGTACAAATGCAATTTTTTTTTTCACTTCCTACCATTTACAGTGATAGTTGTTGTTGCATTTGCCGTTCCCACAGTATTGTTAGCCTCACATCTGTAAACAAGCACTCCTGCAGCTGACGTCGTCCTAGTTACATGTACTAATGAACTGCCACTGGTATTTAGAAGGGTATCATTTTCAAACAACAGGTAAGTATGCACAGCAGGGTTACCATCAGCAGAGCAGCTTATATTAAAGACATCACCCTGACAGATGCTTGAGTCACTCACATTCAACTGGAAATTATCTGGTTTGACTGAGATAAATAAAACAAGGCATCCTTAGTAATAATTTTCTCCTGAGGATGAATAATAATTCTTATCATTCATTACAAATGTTTCTTCCTTTTCATTGGGCGAGAGCCCATCATGTGACCTACAAATCACTGCCTACAAATAATGGTCTGCTCAGTAAGTAACAGAGACCATTTTAAGACCAGACAATTAAAAAAGTAAAGGGCCATAATGGCCCTTGAACGTTTTTGGTGGGGGCCATCTCTCGATCTTTTGCGGGATTCACGCAATGGCGCATTCTGGCTGGAACACTGAATCATAGAGTGAGGTTCCATTCCATGCATTTTTTCCAAAGCTAAAAACGTGTTACAGTTATCTCTCTCTAACACAGACACCTTTAGGATTGGCACTATGTGCCCATCTTAAAGAGGTGGTGACCATTTTATAGAGAGTCAACTAAAACAGTAAAGAAAGGCAGGGACCAACTCTACACTGTAGGTGTCTGTTTTAATGAGGTGTCCACTTAAGAGAAAGTTGACTGTATCAGATAAATTCCGCTCAGCTGCAAGACAGCAGTAAGACAACCTCACATCAATAGCACATTTGTATTCTGTTTGTTTAGAAACAATAACATCTAACCACTAAAACTGGGAAATGCACTGTACTTACAGTTAACAGCCACACGGATTGTCTGATTAATGGCACCAATTCCATTGTCAGCTTTACAGCAATATGTTCCAGCATTGTTTCTGTTGTTGTTGATCACATACTGGTTCCCAGTAAACAGGACATCACTGTCACTCCCATTATCAAACACTCTTGTCCAAGAGACATTTGGTGTTGGGTTACCATCTGCAGAACAGCGTAAGGTGATCGTAGCAGGGTCACTTTCTACCACAACTTGGTCAGAACTGAAACTGTTGAAACTTGGAGGAACTGTACAGGACAGAAAACATTCATTGAGATTAAAATAATCAATGATAATTAAGTGAGCAATGTGATCTGACATGACTAAATTATAGTAATCACTGAAAATTTTCAAGGAGAAAGGGTGAGGCTGGAGTTCCAGTTTTACATGTACTGGAATGATGAACCAATGAGAAGTCATATTTCCACTTCTATCTGGGATGGTAGCACATCAAGATGTACAAGCCTATATACATGTGAGGCTAGTAGGTATATGTAGAACAAAGGTTAGGCTTCCACTCAAGCCAAAAACAAGTAGCCAATCACGCTCAGTCTTGTCATTCCCTTATACAGCATTAGAAGTGACAAGGGATATGTCAACTTCCTGTTGGGGCCAGATGCCAGTCTATGACAGGGTAACCATTTCTATACCTAGTGCATGAAAAGTACAGAGAAAGTGGTGTCTTGGCCACACCAAGAACACAACACAATGTCTCTGACAGGGTTCAAAGGAACTCTTGATTCAGAGTCCAAAGCACATAATTACTGGAGCAACATAGCTTTACTAAATAAATTATTTTAATCATAGAATTTTTCTTGGAATTTTTTTATGGAAACAGCTCACTGAAAAAGGATTTTTAATGAAATGATATGTACCATTAAAGCTTTCATTGATTGATAAATAATACTAGTAATAATTGCAAATTAGGGGAGTGCATTTGATGGGGAGGGGGGTGGGGTGGTGGGTAATGAGTGGTAGTGGGAAGGGGGTGAAAAACCTGATGGGCTTGCAATATTGAGAAATCAAAATCAAACTTTTTTATCAATATGAATATTAGCAGCTGTCTTTATCAGTGTTACTGTTTATCCTCCCACTTTACAATTTGTTACTACAGTGGAACCTGGTTAATACGGACACCAAGGGGACATGCCATAGTGTCTGTATTATCCGGGTGTCCGTAATAAGCGGACTCTCAGAGAAAACGTCAGGAACACATGTTTTATCGATATAAAGACCAAAGCCGACAGTTTTATGAGAAAACGTTTAATTTCTTAACTGTAACAGTAACCAGTTCATTCTAAAGAAACCTCACGATCATTATTTTATCATAGTCTCAAGAGTAAAATCTTTTAAGTATAGTAGTATTGTTATTGAAATAGGCACAACAGTGGATTCATTTGAAAAAGTCTGTGACTTTACTTTAAGAGCAGTGACTGCAACAAAAAGCCAAGGAAGTGAAACGTGTGAAACAGGAAGCAGAAAACTTTATTGAAGGACTATACGAAGAACAAGAGTCAAACACTGGAAAAAAGCCAGACTGTTCAAGATCAAATTTGTCACGCTACTTTGTTACTGTTTTTTCAGTAATGAAAAAAGAAATTATTATTCACCCGTAAAAATCTGTCATTATTTGAACAGGCAGACAGTGTGGAGATAACCAGTGTCCGTAAAGCAGGGTTGACATTATATGAGAGTTTGTGACTCGGTACACAGAAAAGTGTCCATTGTCCGTGTTAACCGGTGTCCGTATAAAGTGGGTTAATTTTAGAGAAAATATATGAGCTTTTTGTTGGAACAAACGAAACTAACCGTATAAAGCGGGTGTCCTTATTAAGCAGGTGTCCGCAGAGTGGGGTTCCACTGTATTCCAATTTTCCTCAAAAATGCAAGAGCGTATTGTACTTTTTACATTTACTTGGCTAAACCTCTAAGTAAATTGCATGTAAGTAACAACAGGTCAAACACTGACTATGATCCTCAGGATATTCCTTTGCTCTAAGATGGTCAATAAAATTGGCTAAAAAGTAGGATACAGAAAAATTAAAGTTCTCTGAAAAGTTTAAGCATCGAGTATCACTTTAAACCCTTGTTGTGTGACACTAGGCTAACACAACTCACCTCATTCAATGCACCCGGAATTAGTGAGATGAAAAGGTCCACATTTCACTGTTCAACTATTCTTGTATATTTTTCAAAAATGGTGACAAACAAAAGCAAATACAATGCTGTAAATAGCTTTTAAAAGCAAAAAGACGTCATTTGTAATAGAATTAAATATGGTCGATCTAAGCTGATCTTGCTTGAATCCATACAAACAAAAGCTAACCAGTGCGCAGAATGCATTGTTAACATAATATCTACATATCCTATTATCTTAGAATGGAAATTTTCCTATATAAAAAAAACTTAATTGAAAGCTGCGAGAAAAACTATAAACAAACCTGTAGTAAACGGAAAATCGCCAACGTTTCATCTGTGAACGAGTGTCACAAAAGAGATGCCAGCTCCCGGGTGAGAAAAACAGAACACATAAGATCCAGGAAAAATGTGCCAGGCCAGTCCAAGATGGCGTTCAAACCGTGAAATCGCATGGCATACAGAACAGTTACTACTTCATGTACGGTACACAAATAGTAAGCGTTCTCCTTCATTGAATGCAATTATTGATTGATTAACTTACTGACCTGAGTTGAAACCACCATGCAACATTAAGTCTTTCAATGTATCAAATGGATGTGGATTTATGGTCGTTGCCAAAACAAAGACCCCTGAAAACAAAAACCTAAGACCAGACACACAGACCCAAAAACGAAGACCCAAGAAAAATTGGGGGTAAACACCCAAAAACGTGGACCTGAAAATGCAGACCCTAAAACAAAGACCCCCTTATTTTTTTAATCAGTACAGTTGACTCCCAATAAATATTAGAGAACTTCTACGGATACAGTACAGGAAAGACACAAAACACTGGCCAGTATAATGTCTCTTTCACCAGTTATGAACCTTGGCCTCGTAGGGTCACTTGGGCTAGAGCTCTGTTCCATCGCACTTCTCGCATTTTGCGGTAACAACTCTCCCTTTCAGAAACAAATATCAGTGATCAAAACTTTCCTGTCTTGGAATGGTTTTCCTAGATCTGTTACGTCTAACCTCATTAAACGTTTCACGTGTAGTGGCTCTGAGCCAAGTTCATCCAACAATGATACTAGCAAGACTAATTTGGCTTCGACTGCCTTATGCAGGCTACATTGGAGAGTCAATGGTAAACAGACTAGTGCCGAAATTAAAGCGTTGTCGTGAGGGATTAACCTGTTTATCAGGATTAAATACATGTTACGGAAGTTCAGCCCCAAGCCCATGTATATATGCAAGCTGCTGCCACGTGTGAGTCATTATGCGTTTCTAGCCAGCTAATGCGTAGAACACGATTGTAAGCTTTTCTTGTCTGTGCGAATAATTATGGTGAGGGTTATCTTTGACATGTGGTGTACGGCTACTAAACTTACAGAAATGAGTGTGGATATCCTCAAGAGAGAGGATCTCGATACCGAGGAAGCCCTACAACTCCTCACTCCGACAGATTGAGAGAAATTGGGGCTGAGCATTGGGCAGAAACGCGCTCTCGAAGCAGCACTGAAAAAGTTGCGAAAAGATGTTAATGAAAAACCCTCGCTAGGAGATGCTACTAGTGCAAGCAACCCAATCACTACAAAGTCGCTAGCAAGTGATGGAGGTTTGGAAGAAATTCTGAAGAAAATTGAAAGTGCAGGCTTGCTGGACGAATCTCTTCTGGCCCTAGGATCGACCGACTTTCCCTCGGCAAAACCACCAGCGTTAAACACGTCAACTCTTCCCCGACTAGATAACGATCTGCATGTGTTTTTTGGCCTACAGCAAAAGGGAACGAGCGCTAAACAAGGTGAGAAGCCTCTGTTAATACCAGACTTTGTAAACCTGGGAACTTATGACAATCGCGAAGAAGAGCAAGAAATTGGGACTAATTCTAGTGGGGCAAAAATTGTAATTCGCTTAGCGAGGGGAAAACCAAAATTAGAACATATCACCCTTTCTATGTGGGTCGACGAAAACTCGAGAATTATGCATGAGCTCCTTCGAACAGGAAAACTGTCATGAACCGCTACCACCATCGCTGATTACCTGGCTTACACAATAAAATTTGCTGAATTCCTCGAGTCCCACACACTCGCCTCAGCTTTGGCGTATGATACCGAGTATCATAAATTACAGTGCGAATATGGCTTTTGATGGGGGAGCGACTCGCAGCACCTTCATACCAGATTTCTGATTAAACGCCGTCCTTCGCAGACCCCAGCTGCAACCTCACCCAACGCACAGAGATTTCCCCCATGCCTTAACCGCCAACCACAAACCTCACCCACAACTCCAATTTGCCGCCAATTTAATTCCTTAACAGGATGCTTTTGGCCAAACTGCCGCTTTCAACATGTTTGCTTGGTGCCAAATTGCAACCAGGGTCATCCACAGCACAAACATCCAACCACGCCCACAGCGTGACTTCTAATAGACCCACAAGCCATGATAACATCCCCACTTAACCGACAGGCCTGGATAGACAACCTCGAAATGGACCTTGACAGGGACTTTATTATTAACGGAATCACAAACGGCTTTGAAATTATTCCCAGCGATAGCGTGTTGAAAACGGCAGAAACTCACAACTACAACTTGGCGACTGCAAGCGATGTACGAGACAAAGTAGAAAACCAAATCCGCGAGGAAATTAGCAAAGGCAATTACATAGTAACACACATGAAGCCGACTATCGTTAGTGCCCTTGGGTCTATCTCAAAACCAGACACTGATAAAATCTGGCTCATACATGATTGCAGCAGACCGCAGTTTTCCAATGTAAACTCCTATGCCACAACACAACACTTTTCTTATG
Organism: Porites evermanni; assembly: GCA_942486025.1. Taxonomy (NCBI): domain Eukaryota; kingdom Metazoa; phylum Cnidaria; class Anthozoa; order Scleractinia; family Poritidae; genus Porites; species Porites evermanni. Next base: position 90,786 of record CALNXI010001424.1, on the reverse strand, counting down.
TAACAGAAGAAAAAGCTGTATCACAGATAAAACCTAACTCCTACCTTGCAAAAATTGACATAAAGAGTGCCTATCGCCACATCCCAATCCACCCTTCTAACTACCGCGCGACTGGACTAGCGTGGCAATTTCAGGGAGATCAACATGTCACGTATTTGTACAATAATAAACTACCCTTTGGAGCCTCGAAATCACTGGAGGTGTTTCACAGATTAACACAAGCTGTTACGCGCATGATGGCCCGCCGGGGATTTCGGACAATCCTCGCATATCTTGATGATTTTCTTATAATTGGCGATACCAAGCACAAGTGCGAATTGGCCTATTACGAACTTATTAAACTTTTGACCGAACTTGGTTTTAACATAAACTGGGAGAGGGAAGTCGCTCCCACACAGCAATTAACTTTCTTAAGATTGAGATCGACACAGTGCTTAGGCAACTTTGTTTGCCCGACAGCAAGCCATGCAAACTTCAACAGTTACTAAGAGATATCTTACTCAAGCATCAATCACAAAGCAAGAATTGCAGAGCCTCGTAGGAAAATTAAACTTTGCGGCACGTGTAGTTTTCGGAGGCGGGACATTCCCGCGGCGAATAATTGATGTCACAAACACTTTATCACCTCCACATCACCATGTGCGCATTAACACCTCCCTAAGAGCCGATTTACCATGGTGGGTGAGTTTTCTAAGAGTCTTTAATGGCAAAGCGTTCTTTGTTGCTTCAACACCAACTGCTTTGGAAGAATTCTCTACCGATGCTTGTCCTATCGGAGGAGGAGGGTTCTTTCAGGGTGATTGGTTTTACACCAACTGGGCTACTGATCATCCTGATCTAACAGAGGTGCATATCAACCTCAAAGAAACCTTTACAGTTTTCCTAGCATTACACCGCTGGAAATGGTACTTGCGTGACAAATGGATTGTTGTCCACACTGATAACCACACGACAATCAGCGTAATAACAAAGGCACAAGCCACAACCCCCAAGTTATGCAATGGTTACGCTCCATATTTTGGCTCTCTGCTACTAACAATTTTCTAATCACCGCTCATTACATCCCTTCAAAGGCTAACACCGTTGCCGATGCCATCTCATGCCTTCATGACCCTGCATTCTGCAGAACGCTAAAGGAACTTTTCCACACCCTCCTTCTAGCGTTCAACCGCCAACGAGCTCAGGTTTCACGGTCAGCCTTCTCTTCTCTCCCCTGGCAGGCGCAGTCCATACTCAGGAGAAGCTACTCCAGGAAGAACTGAGAATGTACCGCAACCATGCCTTTGCCAAATCCACAGCAGCAAGTTATAAGTCGCAGCTACAAGCATACCTTCGCTTCTGTCTCTTCTTCGGCTATACCCCAGTTCCCTGTCGTGCTATTCACCTCCTCCGTTACATTGTCTTCCTCACATGAACACTCTCTACTCGCAGCATTCCCAATTATCTCAACGTTGTCCGTCTTTTGCACCTGAAGTATGGCTACCCTAAACCTCTTGAAGACCCCTTATTCAAGCATCAGAAAACTCTCCTCATGAGAGGCATAAAGGGAATTAATGGAGAACGTGTGACGCAAAAGCTACCTATTACACCCGATGTTCTTCACAAAATGCAATGCCATTTACATCTTGACTTCTCCCGTACGAAACTTGCAGTGCTGTACAGCGCCCCAAAATCGCGTCAAAATAGCTGTACAGCTAAATTACAGCTGTTCAGCAGCATTTTAGAAGCCAAACAGCAAACAAACATTCGAGTTGCAGCGGGATGCAAAAGTGCTGTGCAGCCTTTGAAGGCTCTTTGAAGCTCTCGGCAGCGGTTCTGCAGCGTAGTTGCCGACTTTCAATTGCTGCGAAGTAGCTGCAGTAACGCTACAATTCAGCTGCGGTCGATCTGACTGTCTTGAGCGCCAATAACATGAATCGCCAGATAAAGCCTTGGCACAGATTATGGCTTTTATAACCCAAAAAATTTGACTGTACCTCTTTGTACTAACGAGTGGTAGGCCATTACATGTAACAACATTCTTTGTCTTTTCGAAGCCACTTTGCAGCCTCTTTGCAGCGCAGATCGTGATTCGGGAATTTTCTGCACCACTGCAAAAGCGCTGTTTATCGCGGTCAAAGGGCTCTCCACTGCAGCCAAAATTTGCGGCTGCTGCAGCCAAGCGCTTTTACAGCTCTTTTGTAGCGCTTCTTGAAGCCATTCCGCAGCACTGCTCGTTTCGTATGGGCTCGTTTGATACCACCTTTCAGGCGGCATGTTTGGTCGCATTTTTCTCCTTCTTTCGTATGTCAAACTTACTGCCACCTTCCACCACGGAATTTGACAACAAGCGCCACCTGTGGAAATGCGATGTTTGATTGTTCCCGTGGGGCATCATTCTTGTTGTTCGTTGGTCTAAAACGATCCAATAGCGAGATCGCACTCTCCTGGTTTCAGTTCCGAAGATTGCTCACTCCTCCTTGTTTCCTTGGTCAGCAGTAACTCGCACTTTCAAGCTTGCCGGTGTTTATCAAAGTAACAAATCTGCTTCAGAATCTGCTTTTACTTACCTGGAGGATGGTGTCCTTAAAACACTGACATATACCGCATTCACAACTAAACTGAAATGAACACTGGATCTCTGCGGGCTATGATAGCTCGCTTTTCTCAGGACACTCTTTCAGGCGAGGGAGTGCTTCATTTGCCTTGCATTGTGGCGTGCCTAGCAATTATATTAAGCTACAAGGCAACTGGAAATCGACTGCATATGAGCGTTACTTAGACCGTTCACTACGCTATAAATTAGAGGCTGTTAAACAGATGAGCCAGGGTATCACTCACTAACTCCCCTTTTCTCTCTTTGGGGGTTTGGAGGGTATCACGTGATGGTCTAGGCAATAAAGACCCAGAGAACCCCAAAGAGAGTTGTTGTGTATTTATTAAGGAACCTGTTTGTTTTAAAATTTTCTACCAAACTAAGAAACTTTCATCATTTTGAATTAACAAAGATCCAAACCCTATGTATCTTAAATTTCATGTGATTAACAAACTGGCATGTCCCGCTTGTTATGCTGAATACATAGGCAAGACTGATAGATGTCTCAGAGTAAGGTTAGATGAACACAACTCTGACCATAACTCTGCAATGTTCCAACACTTACACAGCTGCGAGGCATTTAAGTTTTTGTTTTCTCTGAATAATTTGCCTGGTTGTTTTAACAACAAAGCCGATGTAGCTAATTTCACTTTCCATGTTCACCAAACTAATTTGAATAACGCAACAATAATTATTGCATGCAACAATAACTATAACCAATTATGTTTTCTGGAATCTTTATTAATTAAGAGGTACATACCTCAACTTAACTATGACATTAAAGCTGCCAAAGAGCTTGCATTGTTTTAGATTTAGGTTTAATTTTAATTAAGCATTTTTGTTGTACTTTCTTTTCAGTGCTTTTCCATCTTGTATTTCACGTTTGATAATGGTCTTAAAATAAGGACCAAAACATAATTACGTTTATTTATTTTGTGTCAATTCTTGCTTATACCTATATTTTAAGTTAGCAAGATGTTTTTCGGAGTTGTTTTTTGCATTATACGGTAAGACAATCACATTTAATTGCGGGTGACAACAGTAGCCCACAATCCTAATCTCCAGGGCTGCGTTGTTCGAAGCTGAGTTAAGGTAACCCAGGGTTAGTGAGAAATTTGAACTCGGATATGAGAGCTTAAAAAGCAATTTCAGTTAAATTCTCTTTGCCTACAATATGATGATTGAATACCTTAAAAAGAATACAGAAAATTATCCGAGAAAGTGCTTTTGATAAAAAGAAAACGAACCCTGGGTTAGTGCTAACCGGCGTTTGAACAACTGGGCCCAGGTTGTTATAACGCATGCGTCACATGACTGTATGTAGCCAGCATTTGTTTAATAGACTTCCACTAAGAATGAATGGAATGCACAGAACGCACTTTGATCACGCGCGTTTGGACCTTGTATCACTTGTAATCTGATAACGCGTGTTTTGACTATCTCTCACGTGAAACTTTATGGCTAAGATGATGAGTAACCACTCCAACAGTAAAATAAACATGGCCGCCTTAAACAACAAAAAAATGATATTGAAGAATTTGCATTGAAACTATTTGGAACCTATTTTATGACCAAGCAAAATAACTCTTGTTTGGAGGTAGCTTTCAATAAAGATTTCAAATCACGCAAACAGAGCATTCTTTAAAAACATTTTTTAGATCGATTGATCATCATTGCGTCCCAAAGGACGCAAGCTGTCAATTTTTCATTGTCTTTGAGAATTTTTATGCATCAGGGACGCAGGGGTAACAAAATCACTGGAGCATACGAATTCACCGACTTAGGCTATTAAAGGCTATTATACCACTGAAGATAGGGTAATCAGCATTTTTTACACTGTGTATAGTCAGAAGGATTTCATTTGAATGGTTTTAGGCTCATTGAATGACTATTTTGTTCTGGGTTTAATCCGTTTTCAACCTACATGTGCATGGATAAAAAACTATATTCGACCTTTGTTACCAAGATAAGAGCTCTTGCAAAATCTAAGTCCAGTACATTGTACATCTACGTGTAGGTAGCTTTTATATTGGTTTATTTTGGGAATAGATTGTACCAACAACTAACTTGATTATTTTCTTTTGCACATGTTGACATTCAAATTGTTCTTTTTTAGGTTAAAATTTAAACTCAGCATGATATTTGTGAATTTTAATGGTAATAAGACATTACAAAGCTGGTTTGAATTTTTTATACCAATGGACCAATACAACTCTGACTCTTAAAAGAAAATTAAGAAGTGTCTTGAAAAAAATCATTGGACTATAACATGTATGAGAAATCTTTCTGACTCGTAGATTCTTTGAATGTTTTGGTGATTTATATCAGCATAACGAGCCTTTCAAAATCATTGGTGTTTTCAATCACTATAATATGCTTTCATTGACCTTTTGTGAAGGAATGTTATTGGACCCAGAAATGATGCTATTCATTTGCTAGTAATTTTTGTTAACACAAAAGCATAGAATTCTTGCTTTCTAGAAACATCCTCAGCACTCAACCTCTGCAATCAACTACTAATTTCATTAATTGGGGTGTTTGCACACTTTAAAATTTTAGAGTATACTCCACAATTCACAAACAGATTCCTACTGGTGTTTTCATGTTTCTTCCGCTGTTGAAGAGAATAATAATTGTTCCTATAATTTTATTGTTTAAAGATTAAAACATCTTATTCTTGGTTAATCTTTCAAAATTGCACATTAATTATTCAGCAGAGTTGATTTTGTGATGAGAAATTAGGCAACAGTCACTGTATGATTGCATCAAACAAGTAATAGTGGTGTAATGATTAATCAAATTCTCAATTAATCGCAATTATGGCCGTTCGGTTTGATTCACGATTCTTTGCTTCCATGTTTCAATTTGGGTTCGATTTTTGCACACCTTTTCCAGGGTGCCCTCAGTGAGTTATTATACTGTAAAATAAGAATCCAGAACTCTTTAAAATGTGCGGTTTTGATTGACGAGCAAAGACGATAGCAGTTTGTGCGCCACTTTGTGTTGCCTTGTAAAAATGCTGTCCTTCAACCACACCTTGAGAATTTTCAAATAAGGCAAACCATGTGCAACACACTCTTTGTCAGGTTCTCAAACATGGCGACAAACCAAGCAACTGTGAATCCTCCTGTCCCTGTTACTATTCTCAAATTAAGGGTTTAGAGTTGCATGTTGTTTACATTACGCGTTATGTTATAAGAATTAAGAAACATTTCCATGATTGAATCGAAATAATCGAAATCGAAAGGCAATAATCAAATCGAATCGAATCGCAAGGAATATGAATCCTTACACTCCTAATAAATAATTTCTACTTTCCAAAAGCTGAAACTTGATAAGAAAGATTTGCTCTACACATTTGTCTGATTAGCCAGCTAAAATATTCTCATGGCTTTTAGCTTAAGTGAAAAAGATAATACACCACAATATCACAAGGAACAAGTGCATGCGCAAACAAAAAACTTATTGAAAAGTGAATAGATAATAACATGACTCAGCAACAAAATCCCACTTTTTGTTATCAAACTTTAAGAGATAAAGATATTATCAAAACCAGCCCAAACATTCTCTATTAATGGTTTTTAGTTCTAATAATCATTTTATTGAATAATTTTGCCTATGAAAATAGCATTTATCGTCTAAAAACAAAATGCGTCATACATCACTGCATACATACACTGAAGGCAAAAACAATTAACAAATGAGCCAATTCCTTAGTGGAATTAAATTTAACTAGAAAATTCGTGGGAAGGTTCAAAGCATAAAACAAATACATGGAATCTAGCATGACGTTTTGTAACCATGACGGTGCAAACAGAATTGGTATCATAACTATTAACAGCCATGACAAACATTCCCTAACCAATATCAATAACTTAGAACAAAAATACTCATTAACAAGGATGAGCTTCCAGCAAATATAAGATCCAGGGTTCCTCTGAAAATCGTCAAAAGCAATATACATGGGCTAATAACACTGACAAATATTTAATCTTACTTGTTTAACATCCTTAAGCCCTCAACTTTCAACTATGTGTTTCTCATAAATAAACAAAAATGGAACTATGAAGAATCAATTTGAACACTAATCATGCATGCAAGTGGTAAAAATGCAAATTCAAAGAAAAGTGAGTTTTTTCCATCTTGATAGAATATTTAATGATCCTTTTCCACATTTAAGAGACCCAACATCGTTTTTTCACTCTATCAACTGATTTCGCGTGAACAAGTCTGCTAATTAGGTTATCAATATCCACCGTTTGATGGACAGACAAATATGTCCGCTTTTGTGGATAAAAAGGTAGGCTTAATTATATGCTTGGAGGCTTACGTTGTTTACAATGTAAACCTCTAAGTTTATTCATTTATCACCAATCACTTGGACACAAACTACATAAAATCGTCCATGGTCTAAAAACCTAAGTTTTATATACAGAATGCTTTTCCAAGTTCACTTAGAGCATATTTGCTTATTAAATTAATGTGCGGCAAACCAAGTAATCTGACTTTCAGTTTCTAAGCAATGGGTTCTCTCGAACCGACAACACTTGAGCTAAAACTTCATATAAACTTATAAATTGGTATCGATGTACGTAAAATCCCATCGGTAGCCAATTCACACTGCTATTTCAAATCAGAAAAGTTCTGGGCGTAAAAGATAATGAGCACAAGAAGCGATGAATCAGTATTTGTTCGAATGGCGATGACTTCACGTAGCGAAAATCACACTTCCAACATATGATATAAGCTCGCCATTCTTATTTCAAAAAAGAAAGTGAAGAAGCGCTTGTACAGAAAACGACTTTCAATGACACTGTTGGTGAAAGTGTTTGCATTTACATGAAACAAACGCTTCAGACGCTTTTAGATCAACTAATAACCTTAAATAACCTGCAAAAACGAAACATACAAAGTTCATATACAATTGTTACTTACATAGCACATTCAGCTCCACTTCAGGACTTTCAGTACCACCTCCAGTACTTTGCAAACTAAAGGTATAGAAGTTCGAATCGTTTCGATACACGGCAAGAAACGTGAAGGACGCATACGACGTATGCGTTACATTAAAGTCCACTTTCACTCGGTCAAGAAAACCATCTTCAAAGGATAACGCATTTGAGAGAAATTGCTGCACAATACGAAAAATGCCTCGCTTTGTGAATATCATTTGTTGGAACGACTGTCCCTGAAGATCGTACGTCCAGTTGAAAGTGACAGGTTCGCCTTCCACGGGAGTCAAAGGACTTCCAACTTCTTGTGTTATAATAGGCGGCTGCGTTTCTACGAAAATAATTCACGTAATTGAGTTTTATTTCCTTAGTGTCGCTTCGCCTTGTTCGCTAACTGTTTACTTGAGCTTAATTTTCACCAAAGAAACAAATTCAACCTTTTAATAAATGAACTTACCTGCATTGCGGACAAACAGAAGCACGATCAACAGCAAAAAGTTCTGAAACACTGAAAACCTCATCTTCCTTTCCATGCACTATGCAACGGGCGTAACAGCACTGGATACAGGGAAGTAGACCGCTGTCTTTTCTTGGAATCTGAATTTGCATATGCAAATTTAAAGCCTGCATTACAGGCGTTAAGCGCATGTTGCAGGCGTTTCAGAAAATTTTCAGCAAAATGGCGCCATTGTTGGTTGCGCTCAAAAGGAAAGCCGAGAGGTACTGGAGCAATCAAAGTGCGTTGTGATCGTGTCTTCTGAATGTGACTTCCCAACTAGGGGAGGGCTGTAGTATGTTTTCCTCATCCTGTGGAAGTTTTTGGAGAATTTTACAGAAGTTTGAATTATGGTGGAAACTTTCCTCAGTGAACGCATATCTTGGAGAGCTAGAAAGCCCGGGACAAGGATGAAAGCAGATACAAGCCTCGTGCCCAAATACCAAATAAATGAGTTCGAAGAAGGACAGTACTAGCAAGAAGAAATTATGATCCAGTAAGAAGAGAAGAACTGCTGCAATGATTTTCGAGCTTGTAAGGTAATTATAAGGTGTTATTTGCAGTTCTTTCAAAAGGCTTTTTTATATAGAGATTAGAGTCCTGGTACAGATAAGCTCAAGCTAGGCTAGCTCTTGTTCTTATCAGGGCTTCTGATAATTCGCGCGGTCGCGGACCCGCGAAATTCCCAAAAAAACGCGAAATACCGCGAAATTCGCCAGAAATATTTCCAAATACACGTCGGCAAAACATATTTAATACCTATCTTGGCTATTAGACCGGCTTTATTCACCCCAAACGTCCAAATTTAGCTTGAAGCTTCGTCACTGCAAGGAGTAAACAACGTCCCAAAACTACCAGGCGTTTTTAGATGAACTGGGCACTAACTATAATGTTTATAGCTTTAACATTCGCTCATTTCTCGAGCGAACTGTTGTTGAAAGAGCAAATGATTATCCCTGTTAAAAAAAAGGTTCACCAACGCTGGTCATATCGACGCCAAATTGATCGATTTTAGAGAAATTTGCCATAAAAAACCTAGCGAAATCGGCTGTTTTTTACTGAGTGTTCCTTGGCGAAGTTTCCCCCCGAAATTTCCCGTGAAATCGGCCGATTTTCCTAAGAATTTGCCCCTGAAAATCCTTCGAAAATTGACTTTTTTCCGCTAAAATCCCGCGAAATCGACCGATTGTTTAGCGAATTTTGACTTTTTTCCCGCGAAAATCCCGCGAAATCGGCCGATTTTTCCGCGAATTTACCCCTGAAAATCCCGCGGAATTTTGCTTTTTTTTTCCGCGAAATATCAGAAGTCCTGTCTTATAGATTGATCGTGAAGTTGGGAGCTTTTTTGATTTTGCTGCCAATTGTAAGTTATATAGTTACTGCCTAATTAAAGTTATTTATCGAACCGGGCATGTAAAAAAATGACCGTAACAAGAAAAAACTGAAGCATTGTTCATGGTGATTTTGAGGTCTTCTTCTGGAAAATAGTATATAAACACTTGATTTTAGGAAATGAGAACCTATTTCAAAGTTTAGGCTAAAGTGTTTCCTGTATAGACTGTATATATGAGGGCCTTCAAATTAGCAAATTTAGGGATTAGTGCAGTCATTCAGGCAGTCGACTGCATGACTCCTAGAAAGTGTCTAAGGATTATAATAATGCAGTACTGTAGCAGCTATCCAAAGGTCTACGGTGATTGGCTGACATGGAGTAAAAGGTTGCGAGGGTTTCAATCCAATCATATGGTGTCACGGGTGTCACGAGGAACATTTGTCCCGCGTGGTCGCTTAGTCATGTCACCCCACACGTGTCGTTCTTTCACTTTTCGCCCGTGTGGAGAGCGCTTTGGGGATTTATACATGCCGTATATTGCTTTCGTTTAAAATTTTTGGATGTGGAGAGAACCCTGTGTTATTCTATAGTTCCTTTAGTCTTCTCCCTGGAATATTGTTCTGCTAAATGGTAAGTTTAAACTAAATTTAAGTTAATCGACGTCTGTGTTATTATGGATCTCGGCATTATTATTACCGGTAACAGATGTCGCTGCTAATTCAACTTTAAATTCTTGCACTGCGTATATGGATCGACACTCACACATCAAGGATAATTAATAACGAAAAATCCTTTCAATTTCCCGAAAATATTCCAAAGAGGCACTTAAATGTGAATTTTTCGATTTACGGTCATTTCGTTTGTAGCAGGAACGAAACGTTTTTCTTCTCGATAAAGTTCACTTAACAAATTTAGAAAAATCTACTTGGCTTTTTGTGGCTATTTTGTGGAACGATCTGACTTTTGATTCGAAGGATCTGACTTGGAACGATGTGACCATGGAACGAAATGACCGGATACCGGATACGCTTTTGACTCGAAAGAAGTTGGCAGATCGGAGTGTAGTTATCTATACACAACCACCTATTGTCAAAAGTTTCACACAATGAAAATCGAGAACTTTTACCATCACAATTGGAGTGATTGTTTTTTATTAAAACCTATTTTTCTTTGCCAGGCTACACAGGTTCTTATATCTTTGGGTAGTTAAATGCCAAATTTCAGCCTGTGGGTTCTTAAATCTCTTGGTTGTTATATGTGGGTTTTACGAGTTACTGTTTATCAGTTCTCGCGAGTGGATGAAAAAAAATCAACCAATTGCAATCCGGCTTCACCTATTTTTATGTTTTATGTTATCAACATAGATAAAATCGAGCGTTTCATTACAGAAATCGATAGAATCGATAATCACAAAAAGTAGACCCATCGATTTTCATCGAGTAGATATCGATTAGTTACGCCCTGGTCTAGAGTTGCAGATTTGGCGATGTTGTATTTATTGTGTATTATCTTTATTGCAGAGTAAACGAGGGCAAACTTGCTGTCCTGGATGCAAGAAGTCTTTCAACAACCGTTGTAAGCCAGAGAAGTGTGATCAGTGCAATTGGTACCTTGGAGGAGATTTTGTCCCCAGTGAAAAAAAGCAAAAATTAAATGCTCCCAAGAGTGTGTTACTGTTTAGTAGAGATCATTGTTCTTTTTATTCCGTAAAAACACACTCCAAGGATTCTAGATGCCTTGTAATTGTGGACTCGTTAAGAAACGTAAAGCAGTGTTTGGCTCAGAAATGCAAGGAGGTCAGAGCTGCATATGTAAACAGCGGCAATGCTGAAATGTTTTCATGTGAACACACAACTCTGTGCGACAATGCAGTACCCCCAATAAAGGTCTACAGTTTGACAGATGGTTTAATCAATAGTTACCCTTGTGATCAAGCCACCAAAGCTGCCCTTAATCACTTGAAGCAGTCAATCACTGGCCCTGCTGTTTTTCAGGTTTCTTCAGTATCATTTTGTGTGAATGGTGTGGCAACAGCATCAAATTCTGTTGGATTTTGCCACATCAAAAACACAAATTCCAAGTTTGTGTGTGCTTCTTCAGACTGTGCTCGCTTCGCAAGCAAGACAAAAGCAGCCAAGCATAAAAAAATATGCATGCATCAGCATATGTTGCTGTGTATTTTGCAGTCGTCTGGTGAACCTGTAACTGCTTCTGGCTCACCCAATGAAACAGCCACTTTATCCAATCCATCTGTGGCTTCTTCTGGTTCTTCTAATGAAACAGTCACCTTCTCTACTCCATCTGCGGCTTCTTCTGGTTCTTCTAATGAAACACTCACCTTCTCCAGTCCATCTGCATCTACTTCTGGTACTTCCAATGAAACAGTCACCTTCTCTACTCCATCTGCGGCTTCTTCTGGTTCTTCTAATGAAACACTCACCTTCTCCAGTCCATCTGCATCTTCTTCTGGTTCTTCCAATGAAATAGTCACCTTCTCTAATCCATCTGCGGCTTCTTCTAGTTCTTCAAATCAAACAGCTTTTACTTCACCTTCTCAAGTTTCAGAGGTGGCTGGGCGACAGGCAACTCTGCAACTCAAGATGCAGCTGTCATTTCCTTATGACATTCCAAAGGGAATTTTACTAAATATATTGCGTCTGGATAGCCAGACCATTCTAAATGGCCTTGGTTGGGATGGCTGGCCATCCGTTTACGAGCCAAAGGAGGAAATTTGTGCTTTGTGTGGGGTGTCACTGTCGAGTGCACACCCTCATCCTGGCCAGAAAACAGGGGATGGTGGTTATCTTATCACCAATGCAGTGGCTTTCCAAAAGATTACGATATTGGTAAAGCACTGTCCTAAGTGTAAAGCATTAGTACAGGTGTTTCCATATGATTTAGGTAAGACATGGTTTGAAATCTGTGGATATCAATTTACTCTGGTTTTTCAAAGCTCTTCTTATACCATCTTCAAATATTGTAAACATGTGCCTTTATTAAATTTTAAAGTATTGTAGCTGTTGATTTATTTATTTTAAAGTAATATATGTCATAATTAACCTCCTGGGTTCTTTCTTGTACAGATCTTCAAATATTTTCATTTTCATTTTTATACACTGTAGCTAATCATGTTTACTTTCAAACAGTCATTACCAAAGGAAATCAAATGTATTTCTGTTTTGTTTTTTGTCCCAATAGGGTTATTTAACATCAGTGACAAACTATTAGTGTCACTTGATATTTTGCTTGAGTGGAGGGAAGAATTCAAGCGTGGAGTCCCCCCCACAGTTGCCATGGAAAGCAAACTGGCCACTCTGATTAAGAAGACTGCCCAGGTTTGCAAAGAAAATTTTACTGTTTTGTAGGTAGTACCCCCCCCCAACTTCCAATGATTCTTGCAACATCTTCCAATGATTCTTGCAACATAGACGTGATGCAAATGGACTTGTCTCTCATTTAAGGTTGTGTAAGAAACTACAGATAAAGCCTCATTGTAATCGCAATTTTTTCAATGCTCGCCTTCTTAAGAAGCCAGAGATTCAGGTATTTTTTTGACAGAATATTTTGAAACTGGGCTAACTGATAGTCACAATAACCTTAGTTAGAGAAACTGGTGGAGCGTTACACTGCTGGAGAACTCTGAGAGGGTAATTGCCTCTTATTTCCCTTTTTCATTGTGTAATCTACATGACGGGTCCACTTCAGATCTTTGCTAATATAGACTCCAAGCCGCTCATAAACTGTGACCCTTCAAATTTTTTTATAAAGGGTTAATAATGAAATTATCATTGATCATAAAATAATATTAACTATCATCTCCTTTCATGTGATGTTGGCCCTGTAAAACCATTAATTTTTAGTAATGAATGTTTTTATTAAGCATTGTTAAGCTAATGATCTCAGTTTTCCTTTTTTCTTGTATCTGTATACAGGATATTCCATCTTCAGCAACTCTTGAGTATGTGACAGACTTGCTCTACAACGGCTTTTATTGTTTTGAGGCAATGACAGAAAGGGATTTAGACCAAACTATCTGTGGGATTTGTGGTGTCTTTGGGGAGATTTACCTTGGTGATGGAAATGAAAAAAACTGTTGTAGCCGAAAGGAGGTGAAAATAATAATATCTCATTTCTTACACACTGCCAGTCCCTAACATAATGATAAATAATTATGAATAGACATAACAGAGTTAAAAATCCTTGGATGTGGTTACAACCTAGTCAGAATGCATGTTTGTATGTTAATTTTTTAAAGGGTCACTCCTGGTATTTGGCATTATGCCTACTCTAGTTCAGTCTCGTACGTTTTCCCAGAGGGTTTAAGGACTAGGGATTCGTTGGATAAGAATTATATTACACATTCTAAATGAATTATCTGTGACTCTATGAAGCACCCAGATTTTTGGTGACACTGATTTTTATAGTAGCCTTTAAGTTTCACAATGTGAAGGTCATACATCTATGGCAATTTCTTAATAATTTATTTAAGTTAGGAGCTAATGTAGGGAGTAACTCCTTTTCCCATATGTAGGTTTCTATGCTTGTACTTTTATTTTGTCAGGAGTTTATTTTGTTGTTGTTGTTCCAATTTTAGATTTCGTACAACAAAAATGATTCTGTCAATAATCAGCCATTATCATTGGAAGACTTACTGGAGAGGATCAAACAGCATTGGGTGGAACGGACGACATACACTAGATCCTCAGAGCCATTTTCTGTTGATGCATTTTCTCTTCCCCCTATCATACCTCGGAAGATGAGAGGGGAAGCCATATTCAACACTGAAGGTGAAAAGAAGACCTATTCTCTTAGCAAGGGCAAGAGTATGGTGGAAGGTATGAAATCATGTTAACATAGATTGTACAAATTAATGTATTTGACTATTAGTTATGTATATACCACAAATGTTTAAGTGGATAATATTTTGTATAAATGTTTAGAAGTGCATTATATTTTATTATTGTAGTATGTCTATAGTTAATATTTATAATTAATGTATGTTGTTATGACTCTAGACTCACTCCACCATCTCCTTTCAACTGTTACATCAAGAAGGGGAAGTCATTTACTACTGGTTTCAACAGCAAAATAAATGCTGTCATCTGAACAGGATACGGTGTCCCTGGTGTCTTACTTTTTCCATGCCAAATGGCCAGTTTCTACATGGTAGTCATTCAATTAGCTTGCACATAACATTTATTTAAAAGGGATATATGGAAGCTGCTAAAATTTGGGCTGATCACAGGTTGTGGCCTATCTTAAACTTCTGAAATGGCCATTTTTCGCTTTTAGAATACAGTATATGGTACTAATCTTATACACTTTTTTTTCATTTCTGTCTTGTTTAGGTGACCCTGCCAAACTTCACATCCAAATTCGTGATTTTGATGTTGACATGCAATCCCTTGAAGAACTATCGTTGCAGGAATTACGGGCCCTCTGTGAGAAATCTGACATTCCTGTCACCTCCAACAAATCTCAGGTATCTCCAGTAATTAATACATTCATTTTTATAAATGTGTGAATACATTTCACACATTTCAATTGTCATTTCCTGTAGACCCATTTTTCACCTGTTTCATGCATTACAGTAACAGGGTTCTCCTTACGTTTAAAAGTAGACAATGTAAAACTAGATGGTTTGGCAATCAACTGCTGTAGGCAATTTGAGGCTTTCACTCGCTCACTTTATATCCATTTCCCCCCAAAAGTAGATGGCTCAGACCTCAAAGTATAGCCTTTTTTTAAAGCTGGTTGCCCGCACTTAATGAGAATTAACCCTGCAGTAAGATTATCATTGCCGATTATTGTTCAAATATGCTTAAAAATTAATGAACCAAAATTTGAAATATATATTCTCAATTGGTATGATAGATCTTTCATATTCTATAATCCATGCATTTCTAATTCAGATTCTTAACAAAGACAAAGGGCCCTGATCAAATCTTGTAATTAGGGTTTGTAATAGAAAGAATAAATAATGTTGCCCAAACAAAATGGTTCTTCTGTTAGAATTATGCTTGATGTGGTTTCAGTTGTGTTGGGTAGAAATATAGAAGAACTGGTGTCTGTACAAAATAATACATGTAAATTCTTTTCTAGCAATGTTTGAGGGGCGACTTACAGCAATTGTATGCAACATTGCTGCTTGGCAATTGCCCTTGTCATGGTTTCACACAAGTTCCAGGAAAGACTGGTGGGTTTTACCACTTGGTCTGTAGGCATGGGGTAAGTATGGGTCTCATTCAGTTTAGTAAGGTTTAAATTTGTATCGCAAAGGTCTTGGTTAAGTTTAAAGTACCAGAAAATGATTTACATGTAACGTGTTGGAATTATAACAAATCAGCATCTGCGTATGCTACTGAATTTCACTCATTTCTTTATTAGCTAGTACTGACATGAGGGGTTCAAATGTATGTTACATACCACCTCAATGGGAGGTGGAGGGGTTGACTGCATAGTCTTTATTGAGGCCCAGTTCAATCATAGAACTTGTCATGTATTGACCGAACCTAATCCCTCTACATTATACCAGTAGTATATGTACATAAAAGATCAACATTTGAATCAAGTAAGTCTGACATATCTTAGTTGGGTCAACCCATGGATTAAGTTAGAGTGGCCTACAGCTGAGACTTTTGATAGAACACTGCACATTGTGGAAATGAATTGAGTCTGTTTAAGTAACTTGAATGTCTGCATCGATTGTCAGTTCGACAGCCTAAATATTAGCATTAAATTCAGCACAATGGAACACCGTTAGTATGGTCACTTAAATGTGCCTAAAAAAATGGATGTATTAACGGGGTCGCCGTTTTAACGAGGTTTTGTAACAAGAAAAGGTACGGCGGTTTTTGCCAGGCGGCCAAAAAAGTGGTTGTAACAACGAGGTTACTGTATTACTATACAGTAATACAGGCGGGGTTTCACTGTACATGAAAAATTTGATGTTCGCACTGGGCCAAAGTAACACATGCTAATTTCACTTCATTAAACTATTAGGTAACTGTGGCATCCAAGTTTCTCACCTTACAAGAATCAGTTCGCGATGCTGCGGATCTGTACCTGTCACTCAAGTATCCCCCACCCATTTTTGTCTGCGACACTCCGTGTGGATTTGTTCGACACATGGATTGTAGGGACAAAAGCACAGCCTCTAAATTGTGGGGAAGCAACAGTGGTTGCTTCGAGGTACCATCCATCGAAAAAATGCCTAAAGAGGTACTTTGTTACTGTTTGCTAATGTAAAAAGGATAAAACGTTTTAGTTTTATGAGTAATGGAAAATCTGAATTATTAAGGGGGAGACAATGTTAAAACATTTTTTCATACCACTGCTTTATGTCACAGATTTAAAAAAAAAAACCTGCCAGGAGTGCTCTGAACAGCTTCAAAAACGCCCTAGGGGTCTTTCATTTCAAAAGGCGTGCTAAATAATTGTTACTTATTTCTCTTCTCAACGTGTATCCATTGAACAAAGTCAAACAAAAGCAGTAAAATAACAAATGTTGGGCAGAATTAATTATGATGCAAGGTTACTGAAGCATCAAATTGCAAATTCTCTCTGTTATGAAGTCTATCAAGGGTATTTTCGTGTCTGTGTGTGTGTGTGTGTGTGTGTGTGTGTGTGGGCATGAATAATATTCATGTATGATTTTCTCTGATGTTAGGGTGTCAATGTGCCAGACATAGTTCCAGCGGAATTCAAACCAGTCTCTGTAGATGTTCAGGTTGAGGAAACTGCAGACAAGTGGGTTCATCCCATAACTGGTTCGTCACAAAGGTATATTCTTGGCGATAGGTTCCATTCTACCACCAACCCACACAAGTCACCATTGTGCAATTTCCACGATATCAATCTGTGCCTGCAGGCTAATGCATTAAAGACTAGCTATCAAGAAGCCGAGAATAACAGAAAAAACAAGAAGAGACTACAAAGTGCTTGTGTCCAGGGTTTTGGAACCCACTTTTTATTTAATTTTCTCATGGACTTCTACCAGAATGAGATGATAGTACACAAGCAATTGTTGAATTTGAAAAAGAGACTCCCAGAAGGTTTTCAAGTTAAAAGGGACAAGTACATGCGGTTTATATATGAACCTGTTGAGCATTAGAATACAGTACCATATCAGTTAGAGCTTAAAATTTGATTTCCAGTTAGTATTGTGTATATTCAATGGTAAGTTTTGTTATTTTGCATTAAGTGCTAGTAACATTATGTTCAACCTTGTGAATTGTACCAAAGTGTGATCTCTTGTACAAAACAGTTTTGTCTTCTGCCTTTATGGATGTCAGTACTCGTCTAAAGTATGACGAGCTTGAACAAATTGTAATATCAATGTAACCGAGAATCTGCCAGGATGACTTGACTGTGTGTGTAATCTTTATTTTATTAAATGTACCATGCATAGAGATATATGGCTAAGTACGCATCTTAGTCAATGTTAAATAAACGTTGTGGGTACTTCGGATTTCAAGTGACAGTGATGGAAGGATTTTTTGTGGGTTGCAAAATTTTTTGGGGTTAACTTGATTTCAGTAGGGATTTTTTTGGGTATTCAAAACAACCTGAAGATTTGTGATAGTTCCTACTTATCCCGGCCACTTAGTTCCGTGAATAAACTGTTATGGCTCGGAAATTAGGCATGGGATTTTTGGGGAGTTAAATTTTGGTTGGGAGATTTTTTGGGGGTTTTGCTGGAAGCTATAGGTTTTTTTTTTTTAAAGGTTTTGATTTTTGCCCCCATTCCATCATCCCTATCACTTGGAAACCTGGAGAACCCCCCACCCCAGGATATTTGGGAAGTTTGTGCACAAGTTTGAAACCCGCAAACATGTGGGAAATGTTCTTTCTTGTCTTGTTTAGGAAATGAAGTCTTGGAAACTGAACGGTCCAAAAGCAACATTTAAAAAAAGTTAAGGAAAAGTCGAGTGGGTCTTGGTTCATGACCATTTTGTTGCTACATTCTATTTTATCATTTTCAAAACTATAAAAAGAAAATTGCCTTTGTATGTAACACAGGCATATAACAGCTATACATCTTATGACAATAATAACAACTTTGCACCATGCAAACTTCTTGAATTAAGATTTCTTGTTACATCCCTGGCACTCCCATTTCTCATCTTCTTTTGGCATTGTTTTCACATTTGTGCATTCTCTGTGGATTGACAATAGAGAAAAACATGTTTGCTCACTAACATATGACAATAATTCCTCTAAATTACCTTGACACATTTATCCTTTTAATATTAGTTCATTGCATCAAGAAAATGATTTTGGCGTGTTTTAACAGCCTTGAAGTCTTCTGGACCGTTCAGTCCCTAAGATTTACCAATGTTTGATTGAAATGGACGTCATTAACTAATAATTACGGAAAGTGCAAATGCCGCACAGTCAACAAATTATTATTGGATGAGGTTTTCATCATACTAATGAAGTAATAGTAGGTTATTAGCTATTGAGAAAACAGATGTGATAGCGATCTCCATGTATGGTGATAATAACTTACTTGTGGTACCATTTGAAACATGTGTCACACATGATCCAAAAGCCTGACCAGTCCTTTTTTTTATATGGGCTTTGTTTGTTGCATTTGGCACACACTTCTTGTTTGGAGCTCTTTGCTACAATTTCAAGAAAGGGATAGATTAGTTGACAATAAATGCACTTAATCATTTAATGATGTTACTACTGCAATTACCTCTTAGTTAAGCTCAACACGTTACATTGCATCATCAATATTACATGTTAATTGACCCAGATCACTTGCAACTCCTCGTGATTTCAAACATTTTTCAGCATCATTAGGCCTTTAAAATGGAAGAGATTGAGTTGCTCAAAGCTGTAGTAAATGTTGCAAGCTTATTAGTAATTATTTTAGTATCCGTGTAAAAAATAAATTTTTCAGTCTTACCGGTATGTCATTATTGAAAATGTGTTATATTACAATGCATTTTTTGTTTCAATTTTTGTCAGCACGTGTTATTTGTACTTTTCTAGTGAATCTCCATACTCCTAGGGAAATTTAGTTATTTTTATTTTCCATCAGTGACCCTTTGATCATGGATGGCAAATTTCTTTTATTAATCATTTTAATTTGCTTTGTTTTTAACCTGTGTGAGATGTCATGAATACTTTCAAGCAGCACCATTAAACATAATTTGTCTGTATCATATACGGAATCATTGGACAGTACAATTCTAGAGCTCTTTTTTATATATATATTTATTACTGTATTCTCCGCAGCAATCTTCTTGATCCCAGCATCAAGAGCCTTCTCAGCTTCTATTGAGAAAGGAGCCTTCCTGTATTCAAACACCAGCACGCGTCCCTCAGCCCTGAAAAAATAGTTGACGATTTACTTCTATAACAAATAGGCAACAAAGTGCATGTAGCCTTTGATAACTTAACAAACATAAATTTTACAAAGTACAGTTATCTGTTATATGTCAAGGCTTGACTCAAAAGGGAGGTAGCCCTGATTGGTAAATCTGTTAAGAGTTCACCTTTTATGATCGTTAACTAATTGTATTCAAGGTCTTGCAAGAAATGGCACAAATGGCACATATATATATATAAAATTTTCTGTATTAAAATGTCTGATTAGGTCATGTTCAAATGATTAATAACATTATTGAAGGAATACCTTTGAGTTACGCAACTATTTGAAGTGAGTAAAAGACTCCCACCAGGTGCACCAACTCCTGCATTTCTTGATCCCATAGTGAGACTACTTTGGACTTGCAGTATCAGTTCCGCAAGATTGGTAGAAATGATAGGATCGTCAACCATTACTAATAAATTTGTTTTTGACAGTGTGTCCCTGATGACTGGACTGTAAGGAAACAAAATAATAAGAGCATATATTAAATAGGTCATGTATACAAAATTGCATTTCTTGGTCATAGGTGTCATTTTTTTATGTTGAGTTCAAAGTAATCCTGAGGTAGTATTCTATTATCGGTGTTGGGATTTGAAAGAGCAATATGGATCTCTAGACAACCTAGACTTATCAATCGATGAATTTTGATGAAGTGGATATACCGCTATTCTTAACTCTCTTAAATATTTTTGCAAAAAGCACATTAGTTTTTTTTAGCTTTTTACAGTTATATACACAAACGCCTCTTTCTAAACACCTCCTAACTTAACCACCCATGCTTGGACCCATTGTCATTTATTAGGTCATTTACAGTAATTAATCATGACTTACACTGATGCTCCACATTGATTTTGATCACCGCCCGCAAGCATGGTTGGGTGTTTGCGGGTGGCTATGCCCTGACCTTTGGCCAGCAAGTCCAATGTAAGGGACTTCCCAACATTTCGTTCTTCGATTGAAGAATAAAGAAGACCAATTGAACTTTCATCTGCAAAAGAGTAAGTTCATCAAAAGACCAACAGACAACATTGAAACTGACTGCTGACTACAATCATATTATTGACTTAAATTGTCCTTTTCAGGGAGGTTGCATATTTATATTTCAAATGGCACTTTTTTTCCTGTACCAGGATTTTCAAAAGAGGACTTGGTCACCATGCATTTTTGTCGATACAGAAGATACAGAAGAGTCATTTGCAAACCGTTCTGAGGATTAGGACAAAATTGGTCAGTACTTCACTATCAAAAGAACCCCTGTTAAGTGGTCAACCATATTTTGTTGGTTGCATTTTTTGTTAGTCACTTCTCATGAGTGGGCACTTTAAAATATGAACAATGTATACGTTACAGGTCACTTTTGATTTCCTGGTTAATTTTGTTTTAACCTTCGGTAAGTTGATTCTCAATTTCCTTTGTTTCCTAGCCCTATTATTTTCACGAATATTTTAAGGGCTATGATCAGACAAAGGAAATTGAGAATCAACTTAGGTTAAATCAAAATTAACTTGAAATCAAATTAAAATTAAATTGACGCTAGAAATTTTTAAGCTAAGTAAATCCTCTATTTCCTTTGTCTCCTAGCCTTTAAAGTCATGAATAATTAGGAATAGGAGACGAAGGAATTAGAGAATGAAGCTAGGTTAAAAAAATTATCCCGAATTAACTGCGCTTTCGTTGACTCTAAAAACAGTGGAAGCCTCGATAAACCTGTTACAATGCAAATGGTGGCAGGTTTATAATTATATGAAAGTACATAACAGCTATTACGGACACAAAAATTGATAAGAACAATGTATATATGATCACTGCACAATCCTAACATCCACTAATTAAACAGTTAGAAATAATGAAATAATTTTCAATTATTATATATTACCTATTATAACTATCCGAACAGAAATTGTCAGCTCAAGTACATGTTCGTATTAAATAACAAAGGTAATCACTGAAACGCATAATGTCAAATCCAACATCTGGAAATACCAAACAAGGATGTTTTTAGCCTCTTAAGGGATGTTACGGTTAAAAGGGTATAACACTCAGACAATGGCCTTTTCATTTGAATTTTCCCTAATTGAATAGGCCCACTATTTTATGTCCATACATCAGTAATTTATCTGACCTTTTACAAACATTAAGGCAGTGCTTCTTGTCTTCCAAAAGAGTACGGTTGATGTGAACTTCGTACATTTCCAATGCTTCACTCGTAAAAAGGAATCGCTGTGTTTCTTTGGGTCGTATGACACCACTTTGCACGTGAATCTAACTCAGCAACAACCAAACAAACATGAATAAGGTTTCTTCACAGAAATGGTAAAATATCACTATAACAATTGATGCTTCTGTTTCATGTACAATTAGCAAAGATTCAGTCACTTTATTTTTGTGTATTATAACATAGTCCAAACCAAATAGCATCTTATTAAAATGCAGTTTGTGTTATGACATCTTCATGCAGTTCAGGAAGTGAATGGGGTCACGCACACACTTACACACAGGCTTAAAACTAATGCTAAAATTTCTCAAAGTACTTCACTTCTCGTTTCCCATTACGGTAGTAGTCCCCAACGCGAAGCTCACGCTTTGTGCTTGAGACAAGTTTTGAGCTCGACTTGTGGGCAAGTCTATACTAACGCATATCACTGAACATAACATACCTCCTTTGAAAGACACCAGTAGTCACTCGTGTGTGGTTGTAAGCCAATGCACTCAGCAGCATAGTACTGCCTGGGCCTTCCTTCGTAATATTCCTCCTTTAAAAAGGAGTAATAACTTTCGAGAAGGGCACCTTGACTAATGTTGAAGGTGCCTCCTCCAAAACTTTTCCTTGTCTTTTCAAGGAACTTCACCTTCGATCGAAGGAACTTGCTGGAATAACAATTCTCCTAAGGATACAAAACGAAAACATAAACATAAACTGACAGTATAATATTGGTATTTACAACCCATAATCACAATCCATCTTCCTTTCATTAAGAACTAAACGACTTAAGCTCAGTTGGTACTGCAGTGTTGCTCTACTAAATTGGGGAGAACTGACTTTGTTGATGGTCTGTTACAGGTATTTGCTTTGCTCCCCCCCCCCCCGCCCCCTGAGGGATTCCCTAAAACATGAATATGGGTTTCAGGAGAAATCATGCGTGTTTTCATAATCTGAAGGCCTTTCATAAAATTGATCTCATCGATAGGTATTTCTTATGAGCTTCAATTTTTTAAAACTCATCTATAGGTATTTGTAGGGGGTTAGGGTATAACATTATTTCTGAAAGACAACCGAAAAAGGAAATCATCCACATCGGGTGGGAACGGGGGGGTGTTTTAATTTTTTAAAACTTTTTCTTAGGTTTTTGGAGGGGGTTTGGGGAAAAAATTATTTGTGAAAGAAAACCGAAAAAGGAAACCTCCCAACTCGGGGGGGAACGGGGGGGGGGGGGGGTGGCGTTGGACATTAAATGGAATGGTGCCACCGCTCGCCCCCAGCAAACAGTACTTTCCCCAAACCCTACATTTTCTGGTAGAGCATGCCCCTATAGTAACTGGTTTAAAGCGCCTTCCACACTAATAGTTTTCTTCCCCTGCGTACACCTTTTTTAACATCCTCCTGCGAGGTTAGTCGCGGATGTAATAATAGCAGGCATGAATCAAATTTTAAAAAAATTAAGCTCACCTTTCAACGTGCCTTCCAAGCACTCGAGCCCCGAAGGCGCACACCCACAAACCACCATCCGTTATCTCCCCGAGTATTTTCAGTGAAAAATCGCCAAACAAATGCCATTCCTTTTTTCGCCTAAAATATGTGGAACCATCGATGATACTGAAAGGTGGACTATCGTCCACCTCCTCCTATAATAATAATAAAAAGAGATACAAGTCAAGGTTTTCTATTTTCGAACGGAGTGACGGGAAGGAAGCATCACGTGATCATCAACGCATCTAAACGCCAAAAAAGTAAATTTAGTCCAAGTCAACAAGTCCATGGTTGGATGCTCTCAAAAATAACAGAAAAAATTATGCTTTTGAACAAAACAAAAAGAAACCCGGGTTACATTAAACCCTGGGTCAAGGTAATCGGCCTATCGCGCCTATGAAAACAGTAAACCAAAATTACCCTTTTGCTTTTGAATTATAGACTCAACATCAAGGAGGAAGCTTCTGAAAGGACCGCAATGCCGTTAACATTTGAAAGGGGACAACTGTTACGGTAGCTTCCGTCATGTGGAATCCACTGCTCGCAGGCTTATTTTAAATATACACATCAGTCATTGTTTTATCTTGTTAAAATCTGTCAATATGCGTAAGTGCTCTGCATGGCGTATACAACTTTCCACGAGTTTCCGGTCACAAAGGCGAGAAAGTCTGTTAGTATGTTTCATAGAACTTCTCCGGCTTTATCACGCCAAAACTGTCCTACTGAGGGCACAACATTTAGCAGGAAAACGTATTTCCCGTATTTGAAATGTTGTTTTCAGAATCTGATCTCTGCGTTAACTACGGATCTAGGGGGATTTACGTTGAAGAAGCTTATTGTTACGGGCAACTCAGCATTTGAGGCTTGACAGTAGTGGTGACATTTTTGGTCAACAGAGGCTCTAACAATGGATATCTCTCCGGAAAACAGAAATTCCAAAACAAATTGTCCTCCAAGATTTGACTATTTTTGCTTTGTACGCCACCAAACACGTTGCCATACTCGATCTCAAAAAATGAGTCACAGTTCTTCAAGATCCCAGAAAAAAGTGCCAACGGCAACCCGGCCTTGTAAGTTGTTCCGAGTATGTGTATGTACGCCGAATCCGTTCTTCCTTCACCTCTTTTTTGGCCGCATGCAGTTTTTTTTTCTCTACCCAAATCGATTCATCGTTTACTACATCAACCGGAATGGCCAGGAACACGTGGCAACAAACGCATACTTAAGTTTAGGTGCGGAACTAGTAAATGCTAATATTTTTGTTTCACATTACCTATGGAATATACCATACACATATATTTAACCACGCTGAATCTTGCCTAACGATAATTTGAAGTTCTGTAGTTGTAAGTTGATGTCATACTTGAATGGTAAGCTAGTAAACTAATAGTTCTAATTTATGCAGTTACATCATTTCTGGGTCAATTCAATTACGCAGAAGTGTCAAGATTATTTAGATTGTACCTGTTCCATGACATCGTCGTCAGCCATGATCATCATATTGAAGGACGCGAATGCAAAATGAACTAATTCAAATACTAGCGTGACTCCGTTTGAAATGTCTAAAATGAGTGCACTACCTTCCCTGCTTTTTCTACTTATAACGTCACAAAGTTGTGGTCCCTGCTGTGACACAATCATTGGACAGCTGTTGAACTTGATCTTTACGTTATCCATAAAAGTCATTCGGGCGGTACTTTATGCCTCTTAAGAGGCCAATGGGGATGTGCCACGGTTACCATGTGTCACTGGCAACCTCGTGGTTGGTGCCAGTGGATGGTTCAGCCTCCAACGCTCCCACGTTCTGAGGGGTTTGTCACGCGTTCCTGTCCCACATTATTCGCAAGAGCTCAGGTGCAGATTATGGGAGAATTGGCGAACATAAGAATACCGCAGAAGTCAAAGTGTTGACAATGGGCGGCCGTTGCCACCAAAAGCACAATCATGTCAAATAGCGCAGACAGAACGCAAACGGTATAGTGATAAATTACGAAATGGTTCAAGTAATAAAAAAATGATCATTCTTAAAGTAAAGAATTCAGGGTTTTTTGTATGAAATGGTTCATCTAAACTACCAACGATTAAAAAAACTAAAAATAATAATAATAATAATAATAATAATAATAACTACAAACGATTTAGTCAGATGAGAAGCTATTCACTGGTAGATGCAGTGGCGGATCTAGGGGAGGGGCCATAGTAATAATCAGGCTGTTTAAAAACGTTTGACACACAACAAAAACAACTAGTCAATTTTACCGTTTTATCTGTTCTCGGTAAATAAGACACTTACCTTTACTTTAGATTCTTCATGGAAGAAGTCTATCCAGCCAGCTGAAGTTATGCAGTTTCGTTAATTTTCAAAATCAAATCATAGCGTTATAGTCAAGTAATTTTATGGTCACGTGGCTACGTAACCCGTTGGCAGCCAAAATCTTTGTGACAAACAAAATTTCTGTTTCTCTCCAGCAAAAAAAATGCCCTAATGAGTTTTTCCTTCTTAAATGGCACAAAATAGGGCCATTAATATACGAGGAAAAATAAGACGCGTCTTACATAAGACGTGTCTTAAATAAGACGCGAAATTTCCGTATAAACGGCACATTTCGTCTAAAATAAGACGCGGCTTAGCTAAGACGCGTCTTATTAGATAAGACATGCTCGTAGAAATGAAACAGTTCGCGTCTTATTTAAGACGAGTCTTATGTAAGACGCGTCTTATTTTTCCTTGTATAAATGGCCCTAATGCGTATCACTCCAAGGAATTTGTATTGGTAGTGAATCATTATTTTCACGGCATTGACTCCGCCCTTCCATATTTTCAGGCCCAGCCCGCATAGAAGGGGTGAGGGTGGGTGGGCAGTGGGATACCAATATACCCGCTTTTGTCCTCATAAGGTACCAATTTAGCTAAAGATTTGTAAAACGTGCGATACCGAATGCCTGAAATTACCTTGAAAAAGAATACTTTATACCTAAATAAGGTATTTCAGGAATGAGACAGACCGTCCAACCTTTTTTATTTATCAAAAAAAATAGTATTAGAGTCCAAGGACAAGGAGTGAGCCGCTACGGGTGGGGTAAGGCGGCATGCTCCCCCAGAAACGCCATTTCTATAGTGCTCTTAGCCTGCATAGCAGGCACTTGGAAGTAATGGGCGCAAGAAAGAACGGGTGTCTGCGCGTGTCTCCCTCGCCCGCGCCCGTTCTTTCTTGCGCCCACTACTTCCAAGCGCCTGCTATGCAGACTGTGTGTTCTGAGAGAACAAGTTAAGTAAAAGATGTTGGTAAATCGACTGAAGAATACTGTGAATATTAAATAAATAAACAAATAAAATAAATAGATAAATGATCTTTAATCACAGGTTGACAAGGTCCTGCCTTTGTTTATAGTGCTCATACAGAGCCCACTGCGCCTGTCCTCAACTCTAACAACTCTAGCAAATTGTAAAGCTTCAGAAGGTATATTATCCTTAAAGCTCGCATTTCGACCCACTCTATTGCACTAGGCAGATGGGCATGAAGGGTGTTATATCAAGCCACGCAACATTGTACTCTAGGACGGAACTTAAGAGAGCGACGCAGATAGCCGCAAGGTCCACTGCACCGATTTCCTGGGGGACACCTCCCATGCCTAGAACCTTGTGCGAACGAACTGTTTTGAGTACTTGTTGATCAATTCGTAAAGGAGGTAGCTGAGGGTCGCTTTACGAAACGCACAAGTGGCTCTTTACACTTTTTAGCATTAAGCTTCATCGAGAAATAGTTTGGGACGCAGATGGAAATTGACTGTGGCACTTCCTTATTTTTCTTAGGCTTAGGTAGTCCCCCCCGGGGGGGTACTCCCATACATTACCTATACGGGTATGTGCCGCCCAACGGGGTCGTGATTTTGAAGCTCCTATGATTTAGAACGGGGTATTCATTTCAGAGGCGTTTTTTAGAACGGGGTATAATATTTCGAATGCACAAGAGCTCCAGTTTTGTAAGCAGCCATTTGAAATTATTCAGGGACAGGTTGCTTTTTGAATACGGTTCAATGCGTTAACAGGCAAACTGTTGTACTCTTGTTGCACCCTGTGTTTTAGCATGCAGGGCGGGCGTATTTTGGTGCGAGCCATGAGCGCTGAGATAGGAAATAAAAAAATTGTGGATCATGGCTTTATCTTCTGTTTAAAATTGTTGCTGATTATGAAGAAGTCGAACAAATAAAGAAATATCTTTAAAAAAAACAGGGTTATTTCAATCTACAAACTTTCTAGAATGGAGTATAAAAAATTGGCCCATTTCTAGAACGGGGTATCAGTTTTAGGGCAAATTCTAGAACGGGGCATAAAAAATTGGCCTATTTCTAGAACAGGGTATCAATTTTACGGGAAATTTTTTTTAGAATGGGGTGCCAATTTGGAGTCCCAGGCGGCACATACCCACCCAAAAAA
Source organism: Porites evermanni (assembly GCA_942486025.1). Taxonomy (NCBI): domain Eukaryota; kingdom Metazoa; phylum Cnidaria; class Anthozoa; order Scleractinia; family Poritidae; genus Porites; species Porites evermanni. The sequence continues at coordinate 62,920 of CALNXI010001424.1, read as the reverse complement.
TACGATCATGATATCTGACACGGCCAGTAATTATGCAAATACACAAAATGGCAGATTATAATCTACTGTTGGTTGCAATCCCAGAAGATACCCGCAAGTCTGAGCCTATACACTAAGGAAATAAGGTTAAAACTTTACTTTGATATGATTTTGAAACCAGATTTAGGCTGCAACTTTTGAGGTCTTTTCCCTCAAATCTTCCTTACTTTCAGGGTTTGGATTAAGCCTACAAAATAGGTATTCTTTGAACCACTGTAACTTGAACATGTTTTGATGAAAGATATTTTTTATTTAGCCTGTGGACTATCAAAGGTTAACTAAAAAAACTGAATCAAACAGATTTTTTGTGCGGGCATTCATTTGTTTGCAACACGCTTTTCAAAATCCATCAATTTTAGTCTTTGAAACACTCTCTGATAAGCCGAGACAGACTCAATTCGTTCTAGGCTTGTAGCAGAGCTAAGAATAAGAATTTGAAACAAAAATAGCGCTTCTAGTATATACCTACTAAAGCCTCTTCACAGACAAAAAATAAAGGAAAAAATAATATTTATTGTCGCGAAATCGAGTGGACCGCTTTTAGGGAGACTGCCTCTTGACCTGCAAAGAAATGTTGATACCAGTGGGGTTAATGTTTTCATACTCACACCTTGAATACGTTGTGGCCCCGCTTAAGGCAGCACCGCCAGAAACTTTTGGCATACAGTAAAACCCTGTGACTCAGAACCTGGATTTTAAGAGCCTGTTAGGCCAAAAATGAACTAGTTAAGGCCCCCCTATATACATGTAAGAACCTGTTTAGCCTAAAATTTGAAACAGGTTCTTATCTTCTAAAATCTATGGAAAAATTATGTACATGTACTTAGGTAAATATCAGGTAAGTCAACATTCAGAATTCTCTTTGGAGATGTAAGTGCCTTGTCAACGAGGTCAATGCTTTAGTTTCTCTTGTTAATTTATAGTAATTTTTAGTATACATAACTTCTAATTTGGTATGCAGATTTTTTTTTTCCTGGGAGAGGGTGTCTGTACAAACTGTCAAGGTCACCACATGGTCACTGCATGACCATTGTGTGACATAGTATCTCATGTGAGAGTTAAACATAAACTCATCTGAACATTGTACCCTTTTAAAAGACTTTCGAAAAAAGAAAAATGAGTACCTCTTTTAAATTGGGGCTGTAACTTTTCAAATTCCACCATTATGAATAAAAGAAAGCAAGTTAGCTATTCTAAGCAGGAAACAGTAAGCATTATTTTCACGCACCCTTCCTCCAATCCTTCTGCCCCCCAAAGTAAAGTGTGATGGTATTACGTGACTGATTTTACCTAACCAGAAATTCCAAAAACTACTGTCGTTCACATTATTTTGTCAATTTGGGTCCTAAAACTAACAGCAAATTTAATTTATGTTTCGTTTTTGTCTGATATTGCATTTAAATTAGCCTTTCTAACTGTCCTAGTGAATATATACAATTTTCTTTTTTTTGATGTGGTGATCTACAATTAAGCACATTTTCCGGGACATGACCCTTTCCTGTAAGGAATGATGTTTCACATGCAGAGCAAGAATTGCAATAAGATAGAAAGAGACATATTTAGCCGTCACATTTTAAACAGTTTAAACTTCAACATAAAGTAATGACAAACCTACCATCCTACCATCTTTTGGAAAATGCACTGAAAAAAAGTGCCAATGATAGCTTGATCGACAGACGTCTTTATTCAATGGATGTACACACACACACACACTAGCACACACACTGAGAGAGATTTGCAATCACGTTTTGGAAGGAAAAAGGTTTAAACTTCAACAAGAAACTGTGAAGAAAAAACCACAAAAGGTACTCATTGTAGCATCTTTTGAAGGAAACAATGAAAAAGCATAGTGTGCTAGCTTCAAACACATCTTCATTTAATTGCTGCCCTGGCTTAATGTGCTTTATAGACTTTAATAATTTATACTGTTTATCACCATAAGTAAAAACAACGAAAATTCCTGGGGGAATTTTCCCTTACCTTTGTCTCATTGATCTGAAACAAGGTCTAAGGTCAAGATTTGGAGAGCAAGACAACACCCTCCCCCCCTTGAGTCTCAGGAATANCCCCCCCCCCCACTCTCCTTCCCTGGTTAAATATCCAGTATTAAATACCTTTATCATTCTCAACTTTTTTCTGCAGAAATTTGTGTCTTTTTTTCTAACCTAGCCTCCCTCACAGTATTTTTAGGGGAGTTGTGTATCCTCCCTTTCCACAAAATGCCTGCTTAACCGACATCAACATTTCTAATTTCCATTTTTTTATTCATGAGGTACATGTAACCAATCAACAATGAGAGGTATTATGTTTAATGTTTCCAAACGTCTGCTTTAAGAGTTGTGGGCATTGTGTAGTGAGAAAAAAGCAATTACTCTAGCTACTAAGTGTGACAAACGCGTTTGTTCAAGTTTAATTTTTTATGTTTCCTTTATATAAAGTGGAATTATATTAACAGGAATTCTGCCAAATTTCGTCAGATTCTAATGAGTAGATTTTGATATTTTGTCATTTGTTAACATAGCCTATGAAAGTCAACAGGAGTATATACAGCATGCCCAAAACTTGTGCAAGCACTGAGATCACCACATGATGATTAGGTGATGAAAAGCAAATAAATTTGTTCTGACAATTTCTGGGCATTTTTCTCAGCTTGCCCTCAATTTTTTTCTTGAAAATCCCATTAACTTCAATGTTCTTTTGATAAAGAGTTATCAGGGAGTGTTTTAGTGGATGCAGCTTTATGTAATAGGAACTGAATGTGCTCAACTTCCTGTACTAAAAGCTTAAAAAAACTCTAACAAGTTGGAAAAAAATTAGAATCCATCAGAAAGGAGATCTGTGCAATTCACTAAGGATAAAGTTGTTGAGATTGGAGGGGGAAACATACAATTCACACTGCAAAGCAAGTCTTTAACGACGAAGTCTAGACACATGGACTTCATATAGTTCTTAATATACTACTAAAGTTCATAATTATAAACAGACTTCAGCCAATTTCTGCTTTGTCCTGATAGCACAAACTCACATCTTGTCATTATTTATCGTGAGGTTATTATTGTTCATTTGTATACTACTGTTGACACTCTCTGTAACTGTATAGATACATGTAATAACAGTTCTCTTGTCCAGGAATTTTAGAATGTTAATGGAAAAAAAAAAACAATTCTTGAGTTATATTTTCTTTTTATTTTCATTCTTTGTACAGGCATGAAAGAAAACCAGGGATTAAAAGAAGTAAACAAAGGCTTGGATTGGCTGGTAAGCTTAATTTATATGTTCATTCATGGTGTGCATGAAAATGCATTAGCAAAGAATAGTAACATTGACTACTAGATAAAATTATGGTAAGATGATTTATCACTCAAAATCTTGTACCAGCCTAATGAAACATCTTGGTGGCTGTTGATTGTGTGCAAGAAGTATTTGGAAATTGTGCAAAATTTCCAGCTGGTCACATGCAACAAAGAGGGTCTACCAGGAGGAAAATCATGCATTTTTTCTAGAGACTGACTTTTCACGGAGGACACTTGCTGTCATTAAATTCTCAACAACATCAAAGCTCTCAGAGACTCCACACAATTGTACGGACAAATATGAACTGTTCTTCTTTTAAAGATAAAGACATATTTTGAAATAACATCTGCGTTTCAAAAGATGGCCCTTGTTGCAGAAGTCTTAGTTAGTTTGCGACATTTTAAACTATGGTGATGTTTCGATACCACCCTTTGCGTTATTGCAAAATACGGCATTTAACTCTTCTGTTCTTAGCTCACAAATCGCGTCCACTCAATTTACCTGACCGGCGTCAGAGGTCATTCTTGGCCAAAATAGTTGCACTTTACTGAGGCCAAGGTTTGCGCCAACGCATAATGTGGTCTGACAATTGTGACGTATTTTGCGTTAACTCAATCTGTGTTCTATGTTTTAAAACCAAGGTTTGCGCCAAAAAAATAGCGCAAACCATGGCAAACTTAAAGAGTCACATCTTGAGAAAAGTCTTTCCATGTCCTTCCAATAACCAGGGGCACCCAACGACTGTGTCCTCCCAAAAGCATTGAAAACAACACTTTTTAGGCTACCTTTTAGATCTTTTAGATATACAAGGGCTTAGGTATTATTTTCCCGAAAATTTTAGATACAATTTAACGTATTACGAAAGTGAGAATTTTTGTGATTCCTCTCTCCATCACATTTTCGAATCCGAAAAGTTTAGGTTTTCTTTTTTGTAAGAAAATAGCCTAACCTGGGCAGTAAAATGGGAAACATTAAACTTCAGAAAATCGCAGGGAATTTGTTAGATAAGCGTCGAAAATTTTATATAAATGGTACGATGATCTAGAAATTTTAAGTCGTCCTCAAGTGATAGAAAATTCTAGGCAATATTTGCTTCTCCGAACATATATTTTACAGAAAATGCTCGTTGGGTTCCCTTGAATATATTCCGTATTTTGCGACAGCGCGCAATGTGTTTCCCAGATCGTGGACTTAACAGGCTTCGCTCTTCAGGCCAGGATTTGAGTTATTGCAAACTGTGGACTTTAAAAAAGGAGTCACATTTCGCAATAACTCAATCTGTGTCCAACCATATCAATCACCGAAAGTCACAGACACTTCTAGAAAAACTAGTGATTTTACAACCGTTTCACCGGTCCGTCGTCATCGGTCAAATTAGAAAAAACACTAACTTTTTCCTGCGCTAATGAAGAAACAGCTAACGCACGTGTTTTATGCTTAAAAGGTCGGTCTGTGACCGCTAGATTTGCATATCAGAAACGGAAACGATCAGTCATAGGCATATTTTCGTAAGCGTTCGCGTTATTTATTCGAGTTCACAATATTCATGTAGATTTGATTATGACCTGTATAGGGACGTAGATGGTGAAAAACTGCTCAATGCGCTCTTGATATTTTTAGAACATGTAAAAACGTGAAATTTAACTTTAACGACGCACAGCCGGTCTTGTTTTTTCAAAGTTCTTGTTGTACAATGCCAAAACAGTATTAAATATATTCTCCTTCGCATAAGAAACATTTCAAGGCAGGATACAGATACCTTTCAAGTCAATTCAGCGTCTTCAAGCCCGAATTCAACTCGATTGATCGACCCGTTCGTTCCTGCCAAATCCACATACTACTCGTGAAGTTCAACAAACAAGCCTAGTGATATCAACAAACCTTAACTACAGCTCCGCTTCGCTATTGAATTTAGTTTCTCAACTTCAAATGTCAGCTATGGACGAATTTACGGCTCCCTTGGTGGACTGGACGACTCCCGCGGACCTGCACAAGAGATTTAAAATTTTCAAACAAAAATGCAACCTCATCTTCGATGGCCCCTTAGAAAATCAAGCGGAGGATAAAAAGACGAGATTCATGCTTCTTTGGGCCGGCGATAAAGGCTTAGAGATTTATAAAACAGCTAAATGGTCAAGTGAAGAGGACCAACTCAAACGAGAACCCATATTTGAGAAATTTGAAGCATACACAAAACCCCAGAGCAATCAAATCTTACCAAAAGGTACCAGGTGCGATGCCTGAAACAAGAAGACATGTCTTTAGCAGAATTTCTGACTAGGGCCCGAACACTTGTTGACGACAGCGGCTATGGCCCTGCGATCAAAGAGGAAACCCTTCGGGACACGTTGGTATTCGGACTGAAATCAGACAAAGTCAGGAAGGATGCCATTTCCAAAGGACACTCTTCAACAAGTTTTTTCAACAAGTTTATGACCTGGCTAAAACAGAGGAAAGCACAAAGGCACAAATGCAAGCAATTACACAGGGAAACCAAGGTGGGATTGTACACTCTGTGAGGAGAAAGCAAAAACCAGATACCCGCCAAAGCTTGAACCGACCATACAGCTCCAGTGCAAATCAGCGCAAGGACGACTCCCAATGCCAAGTACCACCTGCAGACAAGCACAAGTTCAAATTCAAATTCAGTGGCTGTTTCAGGTGTGGAAACAAACACAGTACAACTGATACTTGTCCAGCCATGCGTGCTAAATGCCAATATTGCGGGAAAATAGGCCATTTTCAGAGAATGCGCATAAAGAAACGATTAAAACAAGTCAACGAGATTGCGCAAAGCCCAGATTACAAAGGCCAGGACATTTACCCGCAGGTAGACGACGAAGAAGACACAGATTATTATGGAGACAGCGACGAGGACTCTGAACCAGTTACTGTAGTCCTCGATACCATTACATCTGAGAATACAGTGGATGTTGTTAGCAGCTACCCTGAGAGGATCATCACTACAGTCAAGATCAATGATACTCGCCCCATTCCAGTGAAGGTTGATACTGGAGCAGACACTTGTGTCTTGACTACGGATGACTTGCAGAGGCTCGGTTTTTGTCTGGACATCAAGCCCTTCAATGCGTTCCTGAAGAGCTATGGAGGAAACACCATCACCAACTTAGGCACTTTCACTCTCAAGATAACCTTTAAAAGTAATTCAGCTTCCCCGAGTTTCAATATAGTCGAGGCCCATAGCTACCCATCCATAATCAGCTGCCAACTCGCACAGGAACTTGGTATCATAACTGGAAACATCCAGGAGTCCTGCACCTCTCAAGCGCGCCTCCAAGAACATCCAGGTGCCTCGGTGATGAGTCTTTCAAAATCCACTGTGTTGGAAGAATACCAGGACTTTTTTGACAAGATTGGCAGATTTCCAGGCGACAAATATCACATCCAGCTTATAGACAACCTAAAGCCAGTAGTCCACCCACCGCGCACAGTACCGGTTCACATTTTACCATTGTATAAAGCAGAATTGGACAAGATGATCGCAGACGACATTATCACAGAGGTGACAGAGCCCACAGATTGGGTCAATTCGATTGTCTGCATTGTGAAAGAAACCTCAGATGGAAGGAAGAAGGTCAGATTGTGCCTAGACCCCAAGGACTTGAATAAGAACATTAGGCGCGAGCATTACTACAGCAGGAATATTGACGACATCCTTCCCCTACTTCACGGAAAAAATTTTCTCCGTTGTGGACACGACAAAAGGCTACTAGCACGTAGAGCTTGACCATGAATCCAGCCTATTGTGTACCTTCAATACGCCATTTGGTCGATACAGATTCAAACGCCCACCGTTTGGCATAGTTGTGCTCCAGGACATTTTCCAACGAAGGCTGGATGACATTTCCAGGAACATCCCCAATGTTACAGGAATCGCCGACGACATCATCGTTTTCGGTTCCACCCAAGGGGAGCACGACGACGCCTTCCTAAACATGCTAGCTGCCACTCGAGCCAACAATGTCAGCCTCAATTCAGAAAAACTCCAGTTCAAGCAGCAGAGCGTCAACGTCTACGGCCATACACTGACAACACAAGGCATCTGCCCTGCAGCAGATAAGTTGGAAGCGGTTAAAAACATATCTGCACCGACCAACGCTAAGGAACTCTCATCCATCCTGAGGCTGCTCACCTACTTAAACCGCTTCTCTGCTTAGATAGCGGAATACACCGCACCACTCCACACACTAACAAAGAAGAATGCTCGCTTCAAATGGGGAGACCATCATCAGGCGGCATTGGACAAGATCAAGGCAGAACTTTGCTCAGCACACATCTTATCTTACTATGATCCTGATCCAGTTACGACTACCATCCTGCAGTGTGATGCGAGTCAGGCAGGACTAGGAACCTGGCTATGACAAGTCGACGCAACCGTTAATGAGAGAATTGTGGCCATGGCATCAAGGTCACTCACGGACGCCGAGTCTCGATATTCCAATATTGAGAGAGAGAATGCCTGGCAGTAATGTTCGGCCTTGAGAAATTCGAGTTCTATCTACTAGGGAGGCATACCTTGGGTGAGACTGACCACTCACCACTTGAACAGGTCAAAAAAAACATCCCCGAAGCTCCTGCACGACTGCAAATACTTCTCCTGCGATGCCTGAAATTTGACATTGAAGTAAATTATTGGCGCGGAGAAAACATCCCTGTTGCTGATGCCCTGTCACGCGTATGTCTGAAGAAGGAAGAACGTATCCCTGTGAGTAACAAAAGCGAGTGGTGTAGCCCTGACTCCAACATCCACTTCATAACGGAGAAATCCTGTCCTATGAGCATCGATTTGGTGAAATCAGCATTAGCAAGGATCAAGTCAATGCATGTGTTAAAACAAATCATCTACAATGGATGGCCAAGTCGAAGAAACGAGTGCCCAAAGGAATTATGGGAGTACTGGAATCACAGGTGTGACCTAACCCGAGGATGGCGTTATTCTCAAAAGCGATAGACTAGTTCTGCCAGAGTCTCTGCGAGGTCAGGTGCTAGATCTAATAAAAGGCGGATTTTGTGGTTATTTTTTGGGCAAATTTCGTTAGACATCGATCGGTTTTGCCCTGATCAGACCAGCGTTTTTGATGTTTTTCTAACAGAGGTCATCATTTGCTCTTTCAACAACAATGCGCTCCAGAAATGAACCAATGGCAAAGCCTTTAACATCATGGCTAGTGCCCAGTTTTTCGCAACATAATCTACGCCTGGTAGTCTAGGAACGTTGTTTGCACGTTTCAGTGACGAAGTTTTGACATAAGTTTGCGAGTTTACGGCAAGTAAATACCCCCAGTAGCTGAGACAAGTTTCAAAATTGCTGTACAGATATTTATTTGATAAGATTTCTAGCGAATTTCGCGGTATTTTGCCTGTTTTTGTAAATTTCGCTGGATTTCGCGGATTTACCTGAATTTCGCGGCTCCGCGACCGCGCGAAATATCAGAAGCCCTGACTTGTATGCTGAATTTTTCAAGTAAATGAATTATTTTTTTGCTGTCTTTCCATGCAGTGTTTATTACTGAATTTTGTTTCGGCCGATTGCTGAAAATAGCTGTCATCAAAAGAATACCCAACCTCTACTCATTTCCAGTATTCTTCGGCCAAGTTTATTTTGTTTTGGTTTTGACTTCAACCAATCACAATGCGCGAAACCGGTATTCAGAAATGGTTATGGCTCGAACAGTTTATAGGAATCTAATTAATTTTAAAATTTTGGAGCAGGTGTCTTTAAGCTGCATTGTTTAAGATAGCTCTCCTCTCGCTGTGCCGGGTATGAAGACGAGTTCTAGTTTTGGCTCAGCAAAGTCAACCCTAAACGGCGTCACTACACAAATCTGACCCACAAGGCCCTGTTTATTGTGCATTGTGCGTGCTTATACCTAGAATGCAGGAATTTATTGAACGCCACAGGTTGTATGACTTGTTAGCATTGTATATGTTTGGCTGCGCGATGCGGGGTACATTTTGTAAAATAAACGCGTATATTTTACACTCCAAAAAGTGACTCCAGAAACATTTTGAGCAGGTTTAAAGACTGGGTAGGTTTTTTTAGACGTATCAACTAAAACAGAGGGAAAATTTAATTTCGTGTCACGTGGACTTTTTGGGCGCGTCAATGGTGTTAAAAGTGTATATCTTTAGATGTCAAAAGCAATCGGCGAATATTTCGTAGCATTTTTTATAGAAGGATTTTTTTGAAATTAAAACCATCACGTTACATGATTATGTAAATATTGTTACCACTTTCAGTAACACATCCCATCAGCTTTATAACGTGTGGGTGAGGTTGAAGTTTCTTCATCACTTCAAGTTCTGACATCAAATCCTCTTTGTCAGTCTCGCGGGCGTTATCTGCAAGTTTAAGACGTACTAAGGAAAACCGTAAAGCGTAACTCGCATTTTAACCAGACAGGGTTATCATTAGCAAGAGGACAGGGTTTTCTCTAGGTATTACAGTACAAGCATGAACTCAGCCTGGCTTCTTTCATGTGAAACATGAATAAAATAGAACCAAACGAACCTCCAATACAAGCTTTTAAATACATCTCCTAACTGTATATATCTTCACGGAAATGTCTAATTCTTAGTGATAGCCTAAAAAGACGAAATGACTACTAAAACGGTATGTTAAAATTTTTTTACTCCGGGATATTCCGCGTTTGCTCGCTATTTTGCATTCCTAGTGGTGCGGACGTACTCTAGTGCAGGTGGAAATACGGACGTGTTAGTAAATTTCTCTAACCATCTCCTAAACCTCTATTTACTAAGTAAGATATATATTGATAGACTCACTAACTTTTATGATCTCCGGCGATCTTTTTAGCCTCAATGATAACAGTAACAGTAATATAAATCCATCTCAATTCACTTCTTAATAATGTTCGTAGTAGATATTATTCTCATCTTCCGTTTACAAAGGTTAAAAAACCTAGCCACTATTGCTTATCTTTTCTTCATACTAATACCATGAGTTGAAAATGCCATCTAATTTCCTAAAAAAAGTATAATTTTATTCTACTTTTTTCTCTTTCAACCTTCTTTAAACTTATTTGTATATGATGTAATTAATATAAATTACTATTTTATCTGTGCCTGACCCGTCTCTCTCAGTGTTCCTGATACAGTTGCGGGTCAGCACCATCTTATACATTTGTTGTCGTTATCGTACAGTTGTTTGGTGTCCCAGGTATGCCCCTTGTGCAACCGGATCTTCTTTAAAGACACATGCCATGAAAAGGAAAACATAACACAGTCTTAGCCTGATAGGGTACCTTTCAACATCTTAATGGCCACTCTTGTCGTTCCATCTCTCCCTCGCAGCTCTGAGGCTGTCCCTTGAGCAACCTGTCCAAATGCACCTTTTCCAATCACCTTTTCAATGGTGACGTTTTCTCTTGGAACTTCCCAGGATCGAGTTGCTGGATGCAAAGGAGCATATTCATTAATCTCCAAATAAGGTGATGCCTTTGTTCCTGTTTCTACTGATTCGCCAGGGAACTCTGTAACTTCTCCCAACTCCATGTAATGTCTTGGACCCGGAATTCACGGTCTCCATTGTTCCCGCTTTCATTTTGGAAACCTTGGTTCTGTTAATTGGAATTATACCTTGCAGATATTTTGGAAGCATTATCGCCAACCACAGAGGATTTAATAGCTTTTTCGATAAAATGAACTAATGGGTATGAATATGCAAAGTTATTTATCCCGAGGCCTCAGCCTGCCTACCCACTTTTAGTACTTACCAAGTAAAATCTGCGTAATTCCTTTTCACTATCATATTGTCTAAGTAAATAAAACATGTTATCAGATAGAAGCAGTGACGTATACTCTACATTGTTTACTAGATATACTAGATATAATACACGACGCGTGTGAAACATGTTTCCTGCTTGTCCTTGAACGCAAGAAGTATTGTCAACAAGAGAGTTGAATTGGCCAGTCGCTTATCGTCTATCAGTTTTGATTTAGTCGCTGTTACTGAAACGTGGCTGGATTCTTCAATTAACTCAGCTGAAATCTTCCCTAGTCGTATCATGTGCATCGTAAAGACCGCTCACGTAGTGGTGGAGGAGTATTGCTAGCCTGTTCTCAAAATCAGCAGCATCAGAAGATCGCAGCTTCAAACTGATTGTGAAATTATGTGGTGCGAGATTGCAATTTCAAACCCATATTCTCGTATAATGGTTGGGGTTCTTTATAGACCTCCTTCTACAGATGTTTCGTATTTGCTGGAATTGGAAAAATCGTTTTGCCTGGTAGAGAGAAGTGGTAACACCTTAACTACTTTATTACTTGGAGATTTCAATCTACCCAACATTGTCTGGTCCAATCCGTCTTGTCCAATTGGTTCAGATACGTTATCCTCGACGTTCTGCTCCATATTTCAAGATTTTTTTTTTCCATCAAATGGTCTTGAATCCTACTAGGGGCAACAATATTTTGGATTTGGTGTTATCTACGGCTCCTGATCTGTTGTTTGACCTTAGTGTTAATGAAGGACTTGGCAGCTCTAATCATAGTTCCATTGAATTTAATTTGAGGCTCAAAATCTTAAGACCTAAGCAAAGTCCTAGGATTGTTTATAACTTTGGCTCTGCCAGTTGGAATAATCTACGAGATGGATGATATAAATGATGTTTGGGATGCTTGGAAAGCTCTGTTTATGGAGGCAGTTGAAAGTAATATTCCAACAAAGTCGCTGAAGCATAAAAGGAATGCACCATGGTTTAATTCTGAATTAAGAATCCTAGTTTTGAAGAAAAGGCGTTTGTGGAGGAAAGCAAAATCCTCAAGGGACCCTGTTAAATGGGCTCAATACAAGTCCTTTAGCAATAAGATGAAGGATAGTTTGAACAAAGCGTACCGGAATTATGTTGCTAATCTAACAGCATCTTTGCCTTCCAAGCCGAAAAAATTTTGGTCCTTTGTAAAATCACGCACTGGTAATGCTAGTATTCCCAGCTGTGTTCAATATGATGGTCAGTCTGCATTTACGCCAAAAGGGAAAGTTGATTTGTTTAATAAATTCTTTCATAGTGTATTTAGTGAAAGATCTGGAGGATCTTACACCTTTACACCTTTCACTAAGGGCACCGTTGATGACTTGTCATGTTCAGTGGCTGATGTTTACAAAGTTCTTAGTTCCCTTGATGTAAACAAGGCGGTTGGTCCTTATGCAATTTCACCTAGAATTCTGAACGAATGTGCTGCTGAGTTGGCACCATCAATATCACAGCTGTTCAATTTTTCATTGGATTATGGCAAGTTACCAAGTGTCTGGAAATCTGCCAATGTTTTTCCAATCCATAAATCTGGTGAACGAACTTTGGCTGAAAATTAAAGACCAGTTTCTCTTACAAGTATTTTAGTGAAGTGTTTGGAGCGTATCATCCATAAACATATTATGAAGTTCTTAACACATCATGGGCTGCTGAGTGAGAACCAGCATGGTTTTAGAGAAACTCGTTCATGTGTCACTCAACTTCTTCAGCTGCTACACTCATGGTACACTTCTCTTGAAAAAGGTGACTCAGTCAACGCGATCTTTCTGGACTTTGCAAAAGCCTTTGACAAGGTTTCTCATCATCATTTGCTTTATAAGTTGCAGTTTTATGGTATTCGGGGTCATTTGTTTTCCTGGTTTCATGACTATCTGTCAGACCGTACAGAAAGAGTCTTATTGGAGGTCATTCATCAGAATGGATGGAGGTGTCCTCTGGTGTTTCTCAAGGGAGTATATTAGGGCCACTTCTTTTCCTGCTGTATATAAATAACTTCCCCCTTAGTGTAAGCTGTAATACAGAGCTTTTCGCTGATGACAGTGTACTCTATCGTAAGATCGCATCTGTAGATGATTGTGTTGAGTTTCAAGATGACCTCTTGTCTGCCGCCTCCTGGTGTGACTTGGGGAAGGTCACGCTGAAGTCGGAAAAGTGTAAGGCTCTACATGTTACCAAGTCCAATTGTCCTTTAGTTCATCAGATAAATGATAAATGAGAATAATCTGTCGGCTGTTGATAAACATAAGCACTTGGGCATTTGGATTGAATCTTCTTTAAGGTGGGACGCTCATATCAATTACATTGTTGGTAAGGCAAATCGAGTATTGGGCCTAATAAGGAGAACGTTTGGGTTTAAAGATTCTGTGCCAATCAAAATAGTCAGGTGGCTAAAGGCTCAGATCTATACAGAGCGGACAAAAGCACCAGACTTTGCATGGTTGTAGCTAAGGGTATGTTAGTCAATATTAGGATCGGTGCCAACAGCTACCTCTTCAGGATTTGCAGCAACTGCTCGCTGAAGTTCTTCAACAACCTTCAATGTTGGGTGCCCTGTGCTGAAAATTGCAATCCCTTGTTTTTTGCCATTTTTTTATGACAATCACATAAAAAGACAAGTAGATGGAAAAAGAAACTGTATTAATACTAGTATTATTGAAACCAATGACTATAACAAGTCAAGTTAATGATATAGCAATTCTGATATACCATGGTGGGTGCCCTGTGCTAAAATATCAATTCCTTGGTTTTTGCCATTATTTTGATGAAAATAAGATGAAAGACATGAAAATAAAAAAGAAATTGTATTATTATTGAAACCAATGACAAAAACAAGTCAAGTAAATGGAAAATCAAGGCAAGATGTTTTCAGACGCGTACTAAGTCCCAAATAGCCTTTCAAGATGGCGGCTTGAAGGTGTCTTTTCAAGGACTGTAAGTATCTCCTAGAATAAATTACCGTTTTTTAGAGGAAATTGTGTACAATTTGAATGGCGACATGTTTAAGTGAAGTTTTAAGCTCTTCTTGGTGATAAATTTGTTATCGAAAGCCACATATCGCTTCATGTTTTGTCCCGATTATGAATGACTATATTACTGAGTTTATTAACTTACTGGTTAGTTAAAAGTTTCTGAAGCTAAGATGTTTCCTACACTCCAGGATGGATATTAACTGGGATCGTTGTTATATTTGCCAAGAATCAACAAAAGAAGATCTGAGTAGCCCATTGGTTTAACGGTACAAGCATTTATAGAACGCTCCTTGAAAATGTACTAACTGACTTGCGAAATAGGCATACATGTCAGAGGAACGCAAGAAGAAAAGTGGAGCAGCTTAGAAGGCTGAGGAAGACGAGGAATTAAATAAATCAAGAGCATTTGTTGAACTCACTGAGAACATAGCAAATGCAGTGGAGAATGATACACATTTCTTTATCCTTGCCGAACTTCATATTAAGCTGTATTCGTTACATACAAAGGCACACACTTTGCAGTCCCACCATAGTGTCAGTCTTACAAGCTCGTTTAGTGCCACAATCTACAACTTGCTGTTTCTGGTCTGCTTCAACATGCTTGTTTCTCTTTTGTAGTTTGCTTTTTCGAACTTGGACGTTAAGGTGACAGGATTGAGGCCACTTTGCACTTCAGTAACGTGTTTACTACCGTAGTGATTTTAATATCAAACTCAATTGCAACAGGAACACAGTCCTCTTTCTTGAATTCTATAAAATTGTCAAAGAGCGTTCTACAAATAATTGCTCCGTTAAATTAATGGGTTTCTCAGATCCTCTCTTTTCGATTCTCACCCTAGGTAAATATGACAACGATCCCAACTGATTTCCATCTTGGTGTGTAGAAACGAGCTGAAACTCAATCATGGTAAGACTGAAATCATGCTTATCTTGTCGATGTACCGTACTCGTCTACCCTTTAGCGACTTCATTATGGGTAATGCAAGGCTAAGAACCACCGCCAACAAAGCCTGAGAGTAGTGTTTGATGACAACGTGCTGTTTGACGCACACATCTCAACATTCTTTTGCCGATTATCGTTTTGCCAACTCAGGAACTTATTAAAGATAAAAAAGTGTCTCACACAGGAGTCTAGTGGAATTGTTGTGCATGCTTTCATTACATCTAAAATAGACTATTAGTTGCCATTCCTTGTTCTGTGGTTGTAGGAAAATGCACTTGAAAAAACTTTTAATAATATGTTCAGAACACTGCCCCCAGGATCGTTATTCGGACTCGTAAACTTTGTGAACACATCGTTTATTTGACCTTCACTGGCTTCCTGTTAGTTATCAAGTTGTTTTTAAACTTTTTTTGTCAGTTTTTAAATAACTTAATAACCTTCCACCTAGCTATCTAGCGGACAGACTTAGTTATCAAAGGCCTTCCAGGAACTTGTGGCCCGCATCTCAGCAGCTCTTAGAACAACCTCGAAAACTCATGAGGACAAGACTTTTTCAGTGTGCGCCCCTAAACTGTGGAACTCACTACCATTAGCTAGATTTGCACAAGTCACCAGCCAGTTGAAAGAAAGGACTGATAACATATCTTTTCACGCAATTTTTAGAGAGTAAGTCAATATTTTTGTAAAACGTCTTTAATATCTGCAGATCATATACCTATACTTATAGAATGTATATTCAATCAGTTTTTTGCATGACTTATTATCATTACATATAAGGTCTAGATAGCAGCAACAATATAGATAGTCGTATAAACATAACAACTTTCTTTAATTTTCCAGACATGTTTCGACGGTACATCCGTCATCTTCAGTGTTACATATTTTGAAATCGCCGTTGAATTTAAAGCGCGCGCGATCTTACAAAGTTCGTTACATTGCGTTGTCAATATTGCGTACTAAAACAAAGTTAAATGAGTGACGCTTAGTTCTTTACAGGGAGAGAGTCAGGTTAATGTGTTTCACCTGCTGGTTGAGATCGGGCTTCTCCCATTTTATGAACATGGATTCCTTAAGCTTCACTTGGTACTTAGTGGCTGCAGAGTCCAGGATCTCGAAGCAATCCGGTGTGCAGGATGCTCTACAAAACTCTGAACCCTGCAGATGTTTAAAAACGTTCGAAGACCTGTCTGAAAGTAAGTGCTCGCGCACTCGTGTGGAGAAGTGTCGGCTGGTTTCACCAACATAACAAGCATTACAACTTGCACACGAAAATTTATAGACCACACGCGTGCGTAGCCCCTCAGGGACAGCATCTTTCACATTAAAAAGATTCCTGACTTTGAAAGTAGTAAAGACTAACCTTAAATCAATAGGTTTACATAACCGGTTAGCAAGTTTGCGTATACTCCTCTGTGCCGTGACTGAGAAGTGCCCAACGTAAGGGATTTTGAAGAAGAACTTAGGCGTTTCCTGGGGCTCGACTCCTGAATAGGGCTGTGTTTTCCCTCCCTTGACTGCTGTCTGAATATATTTAGAAATATATTTGTTGATAAGGTTTTCAGGGAAGAGATTCCTCCGCAGAATGACAGACAATTTTTGAAGGTCAGTATGGAACCCCATCCAAGTGTTGTTTATCTTAAAAGTTCTATGAATCAAGGTTTTGATTAACCCCAATTTGTAGGTAAAGGGGCAAAAACTCAGATAACTAGTGAGCAGACCTGTGAAAGTCTTTTTCCGGTAAACGGTGGTTGCACTTTGGTGTGGGTCAGTGTTGTTGATTAGAACATCTAGGAAAGGTAGAACATGGTCAGTTTCCCGCTCCATTGTAAAGCGTATATTGGGGTGTTGATTGTTGATGTAATTGAAGAAAAGGGTTGCATCCCGTTCAGAGTGGAAAAGGCAAAATGTATCGTCTACGTAGCGACGATAGAATAATACCTCTGAATCCCCGTATTGATCCAACCATATATTCTCATGGTGACCCATAAAGAGATTGGCGAGAACAGGGGCAAGGGGGGACCCCATGGCTACACCATCCACCTGATCATAGAAGTTACCTTTGAACAGGAAGTGAGTTTCCTTGGTAGCAAACTCAAACAGCCTTTTGAGCTCATTTTTACTAAGTTTCAACCCTGGATTACCCTCAGTAATATATTTGACGGCAAGGTCGATACAATCATCTAGAGGGATGTTGGTGAAGAGGCTTTCAACATCGAAGGAGACCATAAACATCCCGTGCAAAGATAGATCATTGATTTCCTTCACAAAAGTGAAGGAATCTGAAGCAATGAATGTGGACGGAATATGAGGTTGGAGGAGATTACTTAAGTATTTAGCCAAGCTGTAGTTGTAGGTGCCTATGGAGGAAACTATGGGCCGAAATGGAGGGGTGGAATTTGGCGCTCGTGGTTTGTGCATCTTAGGGAGACCATATATCCTGGCAGGCTGAGATCCACTTGGATAAATGGTCTCATAGACGTCAGGATCAAAGTGACCTTTTTTCTTAAGTTCCCTGAGATATCGCTGTAGTTTCCCTTCCCGGGTAAGAGTAGGGTCGGATGTAAGGACCCTGAATTTAGTAGTGTCGTTAATGATTTTAAATAAACCCTTGTCATATTCTACTCTATCTAGCTGTTTGAGTTTGCTACAAAGGAAACTCACTTCCTGTTCAAAGGTAACCTCTATGATCAGGTGGATGGTGTAGCCATGGGGTCCCCCCTTGCCCCTTTAATCAGTGCGAAAATAAACTCAGTATAGTCATTCATAATCGGCACAAAATGTGAAGAAAAATGGTGGCTTTCGATAACAAATTTATCACCAAGAAGAGCTTAAAACTTCACTAAAACCTGTCGTGATTCAAATTGTAGACAATTTCCCCTAAAAAAACGGCAATTTATTCTAGTGGATACTTACAGTTCATGAAGACACCTTCAAGCCGCCATCTTGAAAGGCTATTTGGGACTGAGTACGCGTCTGAAAACATCATCCTTAGATTTTTCATTTAGTTGACTTGTTTGTCAATAATAATACAATTTCTTTTTTTTATTTTCATGTCTTTCATGTGATTCTCATCAAAATAATGGCAAACAAGGAATTGATATTTTTAGCACAGGGCACCCACCATGGTATATCATAATTGCTATATCATTAACTTGAATTGTTATAGTCATTGGTTTCAATAATAATAGTATCAATACAGTTTCTTTTTCCATCTACTTGCCTTTTTATGTGAATTTCATCAAAAAATGGCAAAAAACAAGGGATTGCAATTTTCAGCACAGGGCACCCATCATGGAAGGTTGTTGAAGAACTTCAGCGAGCAGCTGTTGCAAATCCTGAAGAGGTAGCTGCGGGCACCGATTCCAATATTGACTAACCTGCCCTAAGCTACAACCATGCAAAGTTTGGTGCTTTTGTCCGCTCTCGCTCTCTCTCTCGCCAAAATTTTGCACTAAGCCACCGGACTATCAGGCTTACCAGTCGAGATGCTGCTTCTGAAGGTCATCAAGTTTTCCAGAATCGCTTGAGACTTTTCAACCCTCTTACGCCTCAAGCAAGGGCAAGTAAGTAAGCTCATTTTTGAAAACGATGCCATCCGAAAACGGATTTCCAATGACTTTGACAAGCGGTGCATTTGTCAACAAAAAGCGCAATAAACAAACCAGCCATGAATTACAGAACACTTGATAGCAGCTGTATTTTATTTTGTACAGCAAGTGGAAAAAGAGTTTAAAACATCACAAGATGACACAAAACTCTGTCAGCTTCAGCTATCAGTAAGCAAGTTTCCAGACGCTGCATAAATTTTCTGCATGAACTCACCTGTCAAATTTTGACCAATCAGAACATAAAAATTGGACGTAGAGCGTGATCAACGCGTAACAGTGAGAAAAGTAAAAAACGATGGCCTTCCCTGCGTGTAAAAGCCGGTTGAATTTTCGCGTCCGAGGTCAGTTCGAAATCAAAATTTTAAAAGCGCGGCTCATGAACACAACTTATTTCATATGCATTTTAAAAAAAATGAACTTGAGCCTGCGATCATTTGAAAAGTAGCAACTTGTCAGCGGATTACTTCAAAAAACAATCGAACTCAGTGGGTCGATACGGTCAGGCGATACTGGTCAGCAGAAACACTATTTTGACAGCTATCAATTAATCAAAACATGGATGTTCAATGTCAGGTTGCAGGCTCCCAATGTGAGATTAAACATTGGTATGCCTGTGGTGCGGACGGACGGAAGGTCGGATGGTCGATGTACGGTCACGTGATTGCCGAATTTTCTAGGATGGATAGATTTCCTAAACTATGGGTGACCTCAAGGGATAGAAAAATGAGCCCGCGATACAGTCAGGTGATGATGGTCAGCGTATAATCTAGTTTGAAAGCTGTCAATTAACCTTCATTAGAATGGCGAATATTCGAATTAACAGACTACGAGTGTGAGTAAGACATATCCGTCCGGCTTGTAGTGGAAAATGCCAGATCGTGTACCTGAGCGAACCTGAGCCCACGTTATTAGTTTTCTGATAGTGGTCTGCACATATACAATTTTGACAGCTGTCAATTGACCTTAATTTGGCTTGCCAATATGACTTTAAACGACTGTCAGCCGACAGCTCTGCCCGGGGTAATTTCGTTTTTATGTTGAATTGGTAAGTGTGACATATTATATCAGCTTATATGTAGGGGCAAAACGACTGGTCTTTGATCTGAGCCCGCAAGATAGTCATGTAATAATTGTCAGCGGATGTCTGATTTTGACAGCTGTCAATCTAATCGTACTCATACGGATGGCTTACAAAACTGAAAGGCTAGTCAAGTTGTGCATGATGTATCGTGACATTTGATATCGGCTTACATGAAGTTTGTGTACGGGTGGGTGTAACGGGTGGGTTTAACGGGTGGGTGGGCGGGTGGGCGGGTGGGCGGGCGGGCGGGCGTACGCCACGTCATAACCAAATTTTCTCGGATGGATAGTTTACCAAATTTTGTTACCCATGGTGCTCCGCTGCGCGCGCTTCGCTAGCGGGAGCTCCGCTATAAACTGGATGTTACGTTTAATGCACTGTTCTAGTATTACATGTTAACAAAGTCGCCGACAAGATAGATTGTCGTGATATCTTCTTCAATCATAACCCTACAGGAGCATTTTGTGTATGGGTTAAGACACTATAATGACTAATAAACCAAATCGAACTAAAGCAGCAATAATTATTGTCCTTTAAATGGTACTTCTTTAATGGCTTAGGTCACACTTGAGAGTTTAGTGTAATAAAAAGCCTTAACTATGGTTAAAAATAAGGTAGACAAATTTACTATGGTAAATCGGACTTGTTTACTTAAACATTTCTGCAGAGCTTTCGTAATTCGAGTGTGTCAATCAAACGTTACGACAGATGAGAATAAATACAGGCATTCCTTTTTTGTGTGCCTGATTGCCGATTGCAAGTGGTTTTAAAATATTTCTACATAACTTCATGGAATCTGAGCGGCTGATTGCGACGATTGTTGCTCTTTTCCTTTTGATTATGGCTATTCGGAGAGTCCAGCAGTTTTGATTTTTCACTTTACTTTTTTTGAAAAGAAGACAGCACGAAGGTGCGATTGCTTTCCTTACAAGGAGATGGATTGGAAAAAAAATAACTGTTGCGCTTAGCTCCACGTGTGGATAATTTGCAGACGGTGAAGCTTTCTCTGGAACGAAAATTCACGGTCCACCTAGAGACTTCGAGTGATAGCTAGTGGAGGTCTGAAATGTAATGAAAAGAAAGAAAAAGAAAAGAAGCTTCTAAATGCGCCGTCAACATGTACAAGTCACTTGACAACGTCAGAAAACAACTCAGAGTAAAAAAATCAGAGGTACTTATATGACTGTGTGTTTACCATAATAAATTATGGTATCAATTAAAGAAGGCGGATTAAAAGTTACTTTGAGGTAAATGAATAGTTGTCTGACATGTCTCTTTTATGGTAATAGGTCACCGCCCAGAATGCTATTGTCTTTTGCGACATGTACTTACAGTGCGCAGTTTCTCAATGTGCGTCATAATAACTGAATAATTCAGAGTAAAGTTCATAATGTACAAGGTAGAAGCTTACATCATTTTTGTTCAATTTGTTTTGAACAGATCTCCAAGGAATGTTTTCCACATCAGTTATGATCACAGACAACACCCTGTACCTTATTATGTGTTATTTATGAACATTTACTTTTTTCACACAATGTTTCAAGGGTGTTCTTGTCTCTCTGTATCTCTTTTCAGTTAAACCAGAGGAAGTGCAGTTAACAACGAATGTCACTTCTAAAAAAGCATGTCTGAATGATGTAGTGTTCTTCAACTGCTCAGCTGCTAATGCAAATCCACCAGTGGCATTATATCAGTTTTTTGAGAATGATGTTCTGTTCGGTAGTAGCAGCTCAGGAGAGTTCAGCGAAATGGCAATGAACAGTGGTAATTTAAGATACAAATGTGTGGCAAACAATACTGCAGGAACAACAAGCAACCAGGATGTTTCCATTACTGTTAATGGTAAGGCCAATAATGATTGTATAAAAAAAATAGGATGCGTTCTGTTTTTTTTTTCCTGTTTGCTTGTTTTTGTCAGTTCCCCTCTTCTTGTAAAGTGTATCACTTTCTTCCAGGGGTCAATTTAATAAAACTTTTACAAGTGTAATTTACAAGTGTAGCCATTGTTTTGGAGTCTGAAAACAATAGCCACACTTGTAAATTACAATTGAGGTTATTTTTGGAATTTAACAGTATTGACGTCCCAGGCGTTCAGTTCAGGGTTATCAAAATGTAATGTTATGCAGTACTTGAAGAACCCCCGCTCCTGAGTTCTTTCACAGCCTTATCATATAACTTTTAATCACAGATCTGAAATATAATGGACACAGCTTTTGTACATGTATGATGATTACTCATGCACTCCGTTTCTTACACTGATAATTATATTAAAAAAAGAGAGAGAGAGAGGGAGAGAATAAAACCATTATATATTAAATCTCCCTTAAAATTGCAGTGCCTGCATCCATTCAGTCAATCAAAGATCAGTTTGTTGTTGAACATCGCAATAAAAGTCTCATTTGTAATGCATCTGGGACCCCTCAGCCAACTGTGTTTTGGATCAATGTCGCCAGTGGTCAGCGCACAAACAGCAGTGTCCTGGAGTTTACCAACATTAACAGAAATGAAGCTGGAAAATACAGATGTGAAGCTAGCAATGATTGTGGAAGTGCAGTAGAGGCAATTAACGTTACTGTACGGTGTGAGTAGATTAAGCATTAAGACATTGCATTGGTTCATATCTAGTGATGGATCAAGCAGAACCTTTTTATACTCTGAAAAATAATTATAACAACAATAATGATGCTATGACACTGTAGGATAATCCCAACATTTACAATAATAAAGTGGAAGGCAATATGGATACATGATAATTATTACAGCAGAAACAACATTAATTTCGTGCGTTGTAAGTCATAGAAATACTGCACAACCAGAGGACAAAAATTATTGGGTTCTTTACCTAAGGCTATAAACCGGATGTTATATTTAATGCACTGTTGTGTATGATTTAAGGTACTACAATGACTAATAAACTAAATCGAACTAAAGCAGCAATAATTATTGTCCTTTAAATGATACTTCTTTTATGCGTGTTTTTACTCCATTCTAGATCCACCAGAAAATGTCCTATTAAGAACAAATGCCACTGCAAATAAATCTTGTCGGAATGATGCAGTAAGCTTCACATGCTCAGCCGATGGTGTTCCATCCGCGATGTCATTCCAGTTGTTTAAAGATAACGTTCCCATGGAGATAAGTGCCTCAGGGGTGTGGGTGAAAACACTGTCCGAAGGAGGCATTTTTGCCCACACATGTGTAGCTAACAATTCCATTGGATCAGCAAGCAGCACATATGTTAACATTACTGTACATGGTAAGTGAGGCCACAAAAATACGTTGGTACTCATGTTAACACTTAAGACTGATTTGACTGATTCCAGTTACGCACGATCTGATCTCTATGTTCACTGTATATATTCTGCTACATCAGCGTCTAATGAAGAACATCAGTGACATCATGGGCGTACACATATATGTCATAACTGAGAAACTGTGTGCAATAAATTTTCTTAATTAAATAGATGCGTGTAGACTTGTTCCTGGAAGATTCCCAGATTCCCCTCGTGGTTTCGACTTTTTTAAGCAACTAAACTGTACTAAGAGTGCTGGCATTTTGTGTGATACTGGAGGAGGTGCAAATAGCTGCGAGATGAGACGAGTACTTGTTTTCTATTTTCGAATGGTTTATCTCAGAAACTCATATGAGTTTCTGTTTATACAGAAACTCATAAGGAGTTGAAACGTGTAACTCTCTTATGTTTGCTTTGTCCGATGCTCGTGATTAATCATTTTCGAAAGTACCATATTTGGAACGAGAAGAAGAGATAACTGACCAATCAAACTTCGTAAACAACGTGACGTAATTTTCGTTCAGGTTCCCGCGCCCGCTTTAAAAAATGGCCGACAAATGGGGGAAAAACTCCCGAAAGCCGAGAAAGCTTTCAAAGGTTGAAATCGGGAATATTACCGAAACACTGAGCAGGATATTATTGCCTTACCCCCCTGGCCAAACGTAACATTATGAAACCCATTGACGGCCTCGCAACTTCTTGAAGGTGTCACTTCAAAAAACGATGCCTCGTTAACCCTCTGCACAGTAGCTTATACTGAAAATAGGCTTTTAAAATTTTCATGTTAAAAGTCTAGAATAAACAGTGAAAAATATTTTCGAATAAAATTCATTAGCTACGTATCGAAAGTGTCCAAAACCTGAACCTGACATCTTCGCAAAACGTGATGCTTGTAATGAATGTGAGAAGCATCTTAAATTAAGCTTAGATGTTGTAGTGACGATCGTGTTTTGAGCTAATTTTATGACTGAACAAACTCAAAACAATAGACAGAGAAGCCGTTTCTTGAAAATTTTTATTCAAAGTCCAAAAAGTTAATCCTTTAAAGCAATTCGGAAAACACTATCTGGATCGTGGATCCGTTCACGCAAGTGACGTCGGCTAAGCACATAGCAAAATTCAACGCAAAATCCACCTCAAATCAGGGCACATTTTGTAATTTTTCTTTAGCGCCGAAGAGAAAAATTTATAAAACGTCTATGAAACATTTAAAAATACATAAATTCCCTTTCAAAAACGTAATTGTCTTGGCCATAGAGTGCAAAATGTACCTGAAAATTCAGCAAAAACTTCGCTGACTTGGTTGCATTTCAAAACAGACCATGGGCTCCGCCGTGAAGAAAACAAGGTTGAATTCCCCGAAGGACGATTTCTTGATGAAAAGCTTCCCTTTCATCACAAAAAGAAAGCTGAGCATTCTTTGAACTTTCTCTTTCAATTTTTGTCTTTTAACACTGTATTTTTAACCTTAAAATGCAGAACTCTTGTCTTAAAACATCTGCATGGTGATCGCGCAGCAGCCATTTTGTTGAAAATGGATATCCGTCACTAAGATTTCCAAATATGGTCAAAATGAATATTCACAAGCATTGAACGCGAGTTACACGTTTCAACCCCTTATGGGTTTCTGGTTTATATTAATTCTTTCCTTAGAACTCATAGTCTTATGTTTTTGACCATACGATGGACTCGTTTTAAGAGCACGAGTAGTGTCAGTTGGTTTATATCTGAAGCACAGCACATGCTCCTGTAGTACTCACATTACAGTACAGTCACTTTTCTGCCAGTTCATTTGCATTTTCGATCCATATGTCCCTTAGAAAAAGTTGTTCACGCAGTCGTCTGTAGCACATACAGCTTTAGTATCTGTGCTATCTGTGCAGTAGAAACAGCGGTTGGTCTTCCTTTTTTTTTACTTTCATTTTTATTTTTCACCCCAGTGCCATCAACCATCCAGCCTTTGCAAAACAAGACAATAACTGAAGGTGGTAACTTGAACCAGTGTTGTAATGCATCTGGTACTCCTCCGCCAGTCGTGTCATGGATGAGAATCAGCACTGGTCAACGCTTTGATGGTAGTGTGTCACAGCTTATCAATATTAACAGGGGTGAAGCTAGAAACTACAAGTGTGAAGCCAGCAATGAGTGTGGTAATGCGTCAGAGGTACAAGACATCGACGTGCAATGTAAGTAATGGACGGAGTTCACCAAAGTCGCCCATATCCTTAGGGAGCTTAGGCAACAACGTCAGCGACGACGACAAAAACCTCACTTAAAAAGTGAACTGGTCCTGTTCCAAACATCATCGCTATCAATCCGCCTTATTCGATGTCAAAATTAAGGTCGGCAAATTTCGTTTCCTTTTTCATAAAGGACTACGTGAGTTCAGAAAAAGAAAAACTACTACGTCTTAGTCTCGCAAAAAAAAAAAATAGATAAACAAAAAAAGAAAAGAAAAGAAAGTGGGATGCACTTGCAAAGTTGTTTTGCTTATTAACCCTATATATTGCTGTTTTACCGTTCTCCTTTTTAATTTCCGTTGCCACCGCCATCGTCGTTGCTTAAGCTCCCTCTTAAGCTTTCAGTCAGTGTTAGGGTTCCTGTACGAGTATGTGTTTTGTGAGCCATTGACAACGTCCTGTCTGGAGTCTCTCTTGAATTGCCGTGCCCTAGCAGCAGATGGGAAGGAGAGAGACCCTGAATAAAAGTTTGTGAAATTGACATCACATTGACTGGTCTGTTTAGCTCCCCTTTTGCCCTAATATAAATGAAAAAAGAACACTTTACACGAGACATTGTCGAGGGAATTGAGCACTTTCATAGATTATGCATAGAAATAAATTTGACTTAGACGAAATTTGATTGCCCTACTCTTCAAAACCCATTGGGCATTAATCCAGTGGCGACTTTTTTTTCACTGTCTTATGGATTGCTGGTGGACCCTTTTTTTAGACTGTCATTTTTAGTGCACAGGACCGGCTCTCTGACTAAAGACTCACAAGATTTTATGAGCTGTTTTATAAGGGGATATTCTTTAAAAATTGGGTTAACGTTTGTTTGATATGCACCGTAGTACAGGGACTGTGATGGCAATACAATTAAGCGAACCAAGATAAAGAGTACCTGGAGAGTAGCATTAAAGTTATGGTGTGTTTGGTGGTTGTATGATTATTGTTTTCGTTTTTTGTTTTTATGTTCTACTGTTTTGGAAGGAAATCGAATTCCACATATACAAGTGAATGACGTCTTTTGGCCAACGTTTTGATTTTTCCTAGTTATAATGTCACATTAATTGTTGATTGAACTATGTCATGTTAATTTCATCATTTTTTCCTTGTAGACAAGCCAGAGAACGTCCAGCTAACAACAAACGCCAGTGCAAACAAAGCATGCCAGAATGACGTCTTGAAACTTACTTGTTCAGTCGGTGATGCTAATCCAGAAGTGACTTCATATCAGTTGTTTCGAAATGACACTGATCTTGGGGAAAGCAACACAGGAATGTGGGTTCAAACACTGTCAAACAGCGGACTATCGATGTGCAAATGTGTGGCAAACAACTCTGTGGGAAGCGCAGAAAGCCCGAGTGTTTCCATCACCGTTAATGGTAATCATGAATTTCGTTTCTATGTCCGCCTCTTTTCACCCTTCCGGCGGAGCCTTTCTATTGCTAGTTTGATGTTGGCGCACTCGAGAAAGACTCTGCTTGCATCAGTTAAAATCTTTGTTGAGCATGCATTAAATGCTGCTTGGATAAAGTTTCGATTACAGGCCTAATACCTGTGCGCTTGGTACAGCAGGCTCAGTTATTAGATTATCGGTTTATCAGTAAGCGGATGCTCACACTCGAAAAAGCCACAAAATAAGATTGACTTGTGCAGAAGTTCGGGATGCGGCGACTTCAAAGGCCAGACGCGATTCAGACAGAGCCTCCTTAAAATCTCATCCATAATTAAGAAATAAAAATCACGCTCAGGCGGTGCTCGCAGGGTGACCTGTTTTATTTAGTTGTTCAAATTATTAATAAACTTTTTTGGTTAATGATAAGGAATTTTGGAGAGTATTCGCTTCCTCTTGCGGTGTTCCCTTTTCGTATGTACCTCCTTGACTGTGTTTCTTGTATGATGTTTAAACGGCAATTTGTACCTATTCAGCCCCTAGGTTTTCATTAGTGACAATGCTATCCATTGAATAAACGGAACTGAAATAGAGCTGGCTGCTATTCATCACGTTTAGCTGAAACCGTTTTAATCTTTTGCATGGGCTTTGCCCTCAGTCCGTATTTGTCTTTTCCGCAATTTATCTTGCGTTTTCTGCAATTTTAGGCACCTCTTTAGTCAAATCTTTGAAGGTTTCTTGGTAATTGCTTGAAAGTAGACCTACACCTTCAATTTTCCTCTTACGTTTCCATTATTTTATTGCAGTGCCACCGACTATCGCACCAATACTAGATAAGACAGTTAACGAGACTGACAACTTAACTTTGCCCTGCGTGTCAACTGGTGTCCTTTCACCCTTTGTTTCCTGGGTGAAGGTTAGCAGTGGACAGCGCACAAATGGAAGTTTGCTACAGCTGACTAATGTTAGTAGGAGTCAAGCTGGGGAATACAGATGTGAGGCCAGCAACGAATGTGGCAATGCTGTGGAGAGGGTGAACATCACCGTACCATGTAAGTTGCAAAGGTGTCGCTCATGCCATGGTATTTTGAGCAATCGCGAGAATTTCTGTATTTTAAGAAGAGCGTGAAATGTTGTCAAGAACTCATAAATTCCTTTGGCTTGAGAAAACAACCGCCACACTGATGATGCGTCACTACCCAGATCTGGGCAGTTCTTCTGATTGGATGAAGCAAATTATCAACCAATCAGGGGCACTTCCCAGATCTAGGTAGTGCTGCGTCATGGAATTTCTGCGCTACTTCCTCAGACCTCATTTTGCGGGGAATCCAGTGGTGGCTTCGCGAAATGTCTGCTCTTTTCTCAGGCTAAAATACCTGTTGTTAAAATTTCTTCAACATCATAATGATGCAGGATCAGGGTAAAGTAGTACACAGTTCTATCCCTGCTCCTTTAGTTTTTAGTGTTTGCCTGTTAGACTTCCATCAAAACATTCGGACGATTTAGACGGTTATATGGATACTATCCTACATGTATACAGAGACTTACGATCACCCGCATCGCGCGAGGTGTTTCCATGTGATCATCTCGATCGCCTGATTACCGGCCTATATACAGACTTCTGCATTTCAACCCAGTGTACTGAGATCTCCCCAATCGTACGGATCGTCCTGTATGGCATCAGAAATGTTTCTATATGATCATCTCAATCGCCTGAATGCCGGCCTGTATACAGGTTGCGATCAACCCAATGGTACGGATCGTCTTGTAACGCATGAGAGGTGTTCCATATGATTGTCTCGCCTGCTGAAACATTGTAAAATACCCTTCCTAGATAATTCTTCCCGACTGTCGGAAGATTGAAGGGCCACTTCTCGCTGGGTAATTTGAAGACGAACCGGGTGATCGATACGAGCCAGACGATTATATAGAAGAGAGGGGAAACAAGGGATAAGACCTCGGAAATCTACTTTGTAGTGCGCACTTTAGACAAATATACGTTCATCTAACTCTAAAGTGACCTTGACGTTATTCTTCCTATATCCCCAAACTTATGGCATGATTACAGGGTGTTGACAGTAATTTTCGTTGCACCTGAAAATGCATATTAAATTATTATTTCTAGTCAAACCTTAGAATGTACGTTTGGTAGCGACCAACATTGGGGATGAAGCCTGCCAGAACGATTCTGTGCCCCAGAGGTGCTCAGCTGATGCTAGTCCACCAGTCTGGTCTTATCAGTTTTTTGAAAATGATGTTCTTTTGGGAAGTAACACTATATTTTGTACACAGATACCCCTTGAACCGGCACGGAAACTATATCGGATAGGGGTTCTATTCACAGGCGAGAACGTAAGAAGCTGTGCCGCGCTGATCTTGAAAGTGTATCGTCACAGATATATCGGAAGGGTTTCTGTGCCACTGTTCAGCACAGTTTGAACAGGCTTTCATACAATACCAGATCGCTTTTCATTTCGACAAGAAAGACTTTCGTGTGTATTGTAGATGTACATGTACCGTTAGCCTGGTTAGCTCAGTTGGAAGAACGCCAGTCTGCTGAGCGGGAGGCCACAGGTTCGAACCCCGGCCGCACGAACACTCAGGGTCTTTAAATAACCGAGAAGAAGGTGCTGCCTTTGGAATGACATCTGCGAACGGTTAGACTTTCTAGTTTTCTCTGACGAGGACGAAAAAACGTAGGTCCCGTCTCACAGCACTTAGACTTATCTGGTTCTTGAAGGACGTAAAAGAACCCACACCATTGTTCGAAAAGAGTAGGGGACGTAGACCCCGGTGGTGTGGCCAACCTTCACACATCACTGTGTTCACACATCATTCACATCATGGGCTGGGTGGGTACAGTAAGCTCATAAATGGGCTGAGAGCGGCTGCCAGTGGCGCCTTTGTATGCTGACGTCCGAGCTCACTGTTCACATGTTAATATATATTGTAAAGACGGCACGTCTGTTGTCCTCTCATCCATGACTTCGTCGTTCCTTCCAAAGTTAGCTATACTGCGCTCTTATGTCGTGAAGCTGGTGTTATATGTAACGTGCAGTTCGTGCAAAGAAAACCAATTAAGAAGAAAACAGCAGTAAAAAGAATATAACGGTAATCTTTCAACATTTATTTTGGGATTCCATGTAATTTTTGCTTGATTGCAGTACCGTCATCCATCCAATCGATACAAAATGAGACTTTTATTGAAGGTTCAAGCTGGAATCTGACCTGTGACGCGTCTGGAATCCCTTCAACCATCGTTGCTTGGATCGAAGAGGGCAGTGGTCAACGCACACCAGGAAATGTTTTGAGGTTGATAGATATTTACAGAAATCAACGTGGAGAGTACAGATGTGAAGCACGCAATAGGTGTGGCAATAAGTCAGTGACTACATTCGTCGATGTGCTTTGTAAGTGACTGTTGAAGACCTGGCCATGAACTTAGATCATGGAGATCAAATGGATATGATCATATTAGATTTCAGTAACGCTTTTGATAAAGTACCCCATCAACGCATCATTAACAAATTGAAGTTTTATGGCATTAAGGGAAGTACCCTTACTTGGCTTAAAGCTTGGCTCACTAGTAGATCACACACTGTCATATTAGATGGCATGTGTTCGAAATCTGTAGATGTGACTTCAGGGGTACTTCAAGGCACAGTACTAGGTCCATTAATGTTTTTGTTATTCATTAATGATATGCAAGATGATTTAGTATGTACTCTAAGATTGTTTGCTGATGGTGCTTTATTGTATCATAAAATCACTTATAATGATGACACCTTGGCTTTACAGGGTGACCTAGACAAACTAGGCCTATGGGCTGATAGATGGCAGATGCTGTTCAATCCCTCCAAATCCTACAAAATGTCTGTTTTCCGTAGTAGATCCCCAGTAGTTAAAGACTACACCCTTTACAACCAAACACTGGTAGCTGTTGAGCAACACCCTTATTTAGGTGTTTTGCTGTCCAGCGATCTGCGGTGGAACTCTCATGTGGACAAGATTGCTAAAAAGGGGAGCTCTTCACTTGCATTTGTGGGAAGGAACTTGTATGCCTGCTCTGAAGAAACCAAACGAGCAGCTTATGTATCACTTGTCAGACCATATCTAGAGTATGCGACTGCAGTATGGGATCCTTATAGACTGAATCAAGTGGAGAAACTAGAAGCTATCCAAAGTCTTGCAGTGAGATTTGTTAAACATGATTATAGTTATAACACCAGCGTGTCCAAATTGAAGAAATCCCTATCTTTGGGTTTACTAAGCGAGAGAAGAAAATCCCACCGTCTACAAATTTCCATAAATCTGTGTACAATGATATTGCTTTGCCTATTCCGCCTTATTATGAATTGTCTATTAGGGAAACTAGAAATTCATTGATTCAACCATCTGTACATCATGATTACTATAAGTATAGTTTCTTTCCGAGAACTATAAGGGACTGGAATTGTTTATTACCTGAAACCAGATCACTTAATTATCCAGCATTTTGCAGTGCAAAATTATTTTAAGTTTTATTTTTAAGTATAGCTATATTCTTAATTACATGTTTTATTTATTTATTTATTTATTATTTTTTGTTTAGCTATGTTTATATTTTTTATTCTTTTAACTGTTCTTGATGTGTAATAGCGTTGAAGAGTATTAAAGTAGATGTAGATGTAGAAGTGAAGGGAATAATAATCATAAGAATATGTACAGTGAAACCTGCATTAAGCTTACTTCGTCTTAATAAAATCCTTTCCAGTATCTCTTGCGTCGCTGAATTTAGCGATATCTATCTGTAATTTTCATGTTTGCAGAAAGATAGAACAGGGCAGAGTATCATTCGTATGTGATATACAACAGACCTGGGGTGATCAGACGGCTTGATTGTCCAATGTGAAATTATATCAAAGTTGCATTTCAGCTCACTTTCCAAACAATTCCTGTATGTCTATTTTTTTTCCTATATAAGGATTTTGACTTTATCTTCTGTTTGTAAATCATTGTAAGGCGCATTGAGCTTTGTAAATGCGCCATAGAAGAATGTATTTATTATGACTTTTATTGTTATTATTATTAATATATAGATTTAGCCAGGGCTAAAAGCGAAGCTCCCATTAATAAATTTATAATTTAAATCAAACAATAAACTTGTAATCCACAAATCAGTTAACTTANATCTGTACATCATGATTACTATAAGTATAGTTTCTTTCCGAGAACTATAAGGGACTGGAATTGTTTATTACCTGAAACCAGATCACTTAATTATCCAGCATTTTGCAGTGCAAAATTATTTTAAGTTTTATTTTTAAGTATAGCTATATTCTTAATTACATGTTTTATTTATTTATTTATTTATTATTTTTTGTTTAGCTATGTTTATATTTTTTATTCTTTTAACTGTTCTTGATGTGTAATAGCGTTGAAGAGTATTAAAGTAGATGTAGATGTAGAAGTGAAGGGAATAATAATCATAAGAATATGTACAGTGAAACCTGCATTAAGCTTACTTCGTCTTAATAAAATCCTTTCCAGTATCTCTTGCGTCGCTGAATTTAGCGATATCTATCTGTAATTTTCATGTTTGCAGAAAGATAGAACAGGGCAGAGTATCATTCGTATGTGATATACAACAGACCTGGGGTGATCAGACGGCTTGATTGTCCAATGTGAAATTATATCAAAGTTGCATTTCAGCTCACTTTCCAAACAATTCCTGTATGTCTATTTTTTTTCCTATATAAGGATTTTGACTTTATCTTCTGTTTGTAAATCATTGTAAGGCGCATTGAGCTTTGTAAATGCGCCATAGAAGAATGTATTTATTATGACTTTTATTGTTATTATTATTAATATATAGATTTAGCCAGGGCTAAAAGCGAAGCTCCCATTAATAAATTTATAATTTAAATCAAACAATAAACTTGTAATCCACAAATCAGTTAACTTAAGGGCACATATGTGACTTTTTAGGGAAAGCTAAGGATAAGTGATTTTAGAGTGAAAAAAAATCTTACATCGAATTGATAGCCGTATATATACACCAAAAAATAGCAATCATCTTTGATCACATTTAAGAGCCATAATAGCTCTTGATCACAGTAGATTAGGCCTGGAAAAAGAATTCTTGGAAAACAAATCAGGCCGAATTTTTTGCGTTCGACAAGTTTACTTAACAAAATCTTGCCAACAACTCTGGGTGCGTGTAAAACAACATTTCATACTTTTTATACATCACATATGAGGTGAAACAGTGATATGAGACTCTGTTTTTATCATACAGACCTCAAACAAAATGCAGTATTTCACAATTTTTCAAGACAAATTGCACTCATTCATTATTCAGAACCGTGCGAAGCACGCGCCTGCTTTTAGCAAAAAAAGCCAAATTTTCAGTGAACATTAACGGTGAACATTAGTCCATGCGGACTACTTTCCACTACCCGGAAAGTCCGCACGGACGGACGTAGCTGACGTCATAACCAAAATTTCTCGGATGGATAGTTTACCAAATTATCTTAGTTATGGTGCTCCGCTCGCGCGCGCAAGGAGCTCCGCTATTAATGATATGTTTACTTCCTGCCAAGTTTAAAAGGGAGGACGAGGAGGTGTGAATTTCCTCTTGCGTCTCGTACTCGTTTGCTCTTGCCAGGTCTGTCAAGCCTCGACTCGACTGACTTGAAAGGCACTGCTTGCAGTCTAATGAAAACCAACCTTGACTGTAACTAATAAAGACCTTTAGATTCTAGGACGAGAACGATTACAAGTACGAGATTTGACTTAAAGTTTTTTCGCGTATTCTCAAATTATAGACACCCCGAAAAGCTTCATTGCACCTCTTTTTCGCCAAAGAATTAGCACTGTTATCTTTACTGAAGGAGCTTAAGCCACATCCCGGCTGCAAAATGATAAAGCCTCTAACAGTCTATAACTTGTTTCCGTTACCACGACATTCTGGCTAAAACTCTTAGCAGGATGACGACGGCAATCATGTTTCCCGCCAAAATGACGCTGGTTCACGCGCAAGCCCTACTTGGTATTGTGAAAATCTCGTACTCGTAGTCGTACTCGTCTTAGAATCCAAAGCTCTCTAATATTCTATTATTGTCTTTTTTTACCTAGACCCTCCAGTCGTAACACACATTTCTAACAACCAGATACTGAATGAAGGCTCCAGTGTGACTCTGAACTGCTCAGCAGATGGTAATCCACCTCCAGTAATCAGCTGGACAATGGTCTCTGATAACAGTGCTGTCATTTTTCCTCTGACCGATATTGGACAATTGGATGAAGGAACCTACAGATGCACTGCTTATAATGGTGTTGGAAGTGTTGTTACAAGAGATGTGTCCGTATTTGTACATTGTGAGTCCTCGTTGCTCTTCTTTGACAGTAATACGTGTTTATAAATTTTATACATTACGGAAGTGGGCTCGTTTACAGAAGACTAGAAGGGTTTTGTCTGCATTACGGGAGGAAAACAATTTTGCCTTACCTTACATGTACACTTACATGTGTATTTGGGTAGCGTTAGCAAAATTCCATTAGGGATCTTACTGTATAGCTAATAAACTTCACACTTTTAGTTGAATTTGTACTTTGTTTTTGAACGTATCTGTTCAGTCGGCGTCTTGCCGTACAGGTCAGTTCAAAGTGGCTGCAACACTTGGCTCTGTATTTTTCTCTTTAAGTTGCCGTCCGATCGAATTGCTTTTACCTTATATTCTACGGAAATTATGGGGAAGCGGGGTCAGTGTACACGAAAATAGATAAGAGTTAAGAGTTCATTGTAAGGGAAACCTCAACTCTTACCTTACAGTTATTTTCGGTTATCAAGTTTTAGTTCCCCCATCGATCGAGCCTTTGGAGGAAAGAAAAGTTGTCATTAGAGGGGAATGTCTTACTTTATCTTGCAATGTCTCTGGGAAGCCAGCACCAGTTGTCTTTCGGACGCACGTTGAAAGTAACGACAAGTTAAGCAATGGCAAATGGGAAATAAAGTTTGCTACAGAAAGGGATGTTGGAAGATATCGGTGTAATGCAACTAATATCTACGGACATGCCAGTGACACCATCGAGATCTTATTGTTACGTAAGTGCCTGATTGTAAAGTCACGTAACTGTACGTAACAACTTTCTTATGGAAGAGGTTTGTTATTACTTACGATCCTTTGGAATTTCCTAATGATGGTTATGATAATTATTATGGTAGCCGTTTAAACTTGATGGTAGTAGGTCTTTCCGAGAGGGATTCGTCCTTTGACAGATCTGGAGGCCCCACTATCAATGCTTTAAGCTTAAGGTAAATAACTGGCCTACAAAGGATTTGTTTCATTCAGCAAATGTATTCTTCGTAACTTTACCATTTTCCCATCAATCGTGTAACTCCAACATACTACATAAAACCCACACACGGCCCGCAATCACCTGATTCGCACTTATATGCTAGGGTTAACGCTCGAAACAAACGCCATCTTTTCAATTTTTCTACACTCTGGAAGAAAAAAATAAATAAGAATTAAATAATAAACGAAAATTTTGCCTTTCATTCGCTTACCGTTAGCATACCACGGTTTCGGAAGAATAAAATTTCTTTTTTATCTAGTTTTACGTTAGCTGCTGACGTTAATTCTTTTGAGAACCATCTTGCAAAATCTTTAAAAAATTATACGTTATATACTTCTTTTTAGACGTTTTCAGAGCATTTTCTCTGTATAACTTTATTTGCCATGTTTTTAAAGTGATTTCATATTTGGATGTTATAAAAAAGATCAAAATAAATTGATATGTTTTTTTTTAAGAGACTGCCACACCTTTTTCAACAACAGTTTCATCTAATACTGGAATGCTTAACAAAGATGCAATATATGGACCGGTCATTGGAATAATGGGATTGATCGTTATTTCAGCTTTAATATACTTGGTAATGAAGTACCAGAGACGTAAGTAACATGAATCCTTTTCATTTCTCATTTGATTTGGAATGCAAAACAAGTTTTCGAATGCATTTTAGACATCAAACTCAATACATTAGGTAACCCAATCATCTTTGTTTCCTTCGAGTGTCACAAATCTTCCCAACTCGACATGGACTTCTTCAAGCCCTTCCTACTTGGCTCTACGTTTCCTTTATCATTTTCGTTCAGTATGTGACAACACCCCTCCCAAACATTTGCCTAGGTTAAGTATTAAACCCAACCCTCCAATAGTTTGGTTACTAGTGGCTTCCACGTGGCAATGAAAAATTTGTAAACATCTATTTTTTTTCGTTCTTGAAATTAGGTCATCGAGCTGATAGGTAAGTTACAAACACCACCTAATGTCTATATGGCTTTTTTTACTTAGTTTAGTTTAAGTTTAGTTTAAGTTTAATAATTCTTTTTACCAATGTACAAAATAAAAATATATATACATATATAAAAATACAATAGGTAAAGGAAAGCAATAGGGGGAAACTGAATTCCCATATAAAAACTGCCCTCCAAAACGAAAAGATAAAACAATTAAGAATAGAAAACTAATACATAACTATACATCACGTGATACTAAGAGCAAAAAAAAACTAAATAAACTACTTAGATATTAAATAAAAAAGAAAATCCAAATTCAGTAAGAAATAATAAACATATGACTATTTACAAAGATAATTAAGTAATAACGTTTTAAAAGAGTTCAAGCTGGAAGCAGACATAACGGAATTTGGTAAAGAGTTCCAGTCATTAACGTAACGATTAAAAAATGAAAATTTAAAATAGCTTGTCCTTGCTGCTCTAGGCCTGATTTTAAAGTCATGGTTTCTTCTAGTTCTTGTCGGGCCAGTCAGATCCACATATGTGGTATAATCAATATCAGAATAGCCATGAATTATCTTGTAAAGTTGAACCAGGCAAAGGTATTTTCTTCTAAGCTCCAATGTTGACCAGTTTAGTTCAGTGAGCCTTTCAGTAGTAAGAATTATGAGATCCACATATCAATCGAGTAGCACGACGCTGAATGGATTCAATACTGTGTATGTGTTTAACCAAATATGGATTCCACACTGGGCAGGCATATTCCAGAATAGGACGAACTAAAGCGATAAAAGCTGTTTTATGAGCAATTATTGTCTTTGATGTGTTTTTTTTTTTTTTCGGTTTCCTGAAGTCGTGCGTATGGTTTATGCGGCTTAAGTTTATACACGAGCAATGATCTAATCTACAATAGTATCAGGTTTAAAAAGCCTTTAGACATTTTTTGACCGCAAATTCAAAGAAAAGGTTCCGAAGAATATTTAGTTATGATTTTGGCTGTAAACAGAAAGCTCTGAGCGATTTTCTTGCCTCGAGTTCATCTTGAAAAAGAGCAAACACCGGGAAACAGGCTTAAAACATAAACTATAAGCTTATGCTTACCTGACTGATGATTTTCAGAGACGCTTTACTCTCAATACTTATCTTTGTAAATGAAAATTATTGTCTCTGTACATGTTTCACCGAATTATATTTATTTTATTGATTGTTAGTAGTCCCTCTCGCAATTTTTATCGCTGCACCAGTTGTTTTGAGTCGAACATAAACATCGCATGCAGGAATATTCAAAACGCCGTGCGTAAATTATCAATCGCTCTTAAAGATTACACATAACAAAACCATAAACAGTTTTAGAAATTAAGGCAAAATTAAATAAAACCTAAACATAGCAAATTCTATTTCATGTTGAAGCGTAAATGGTAACTCTTTTCATCGCACTGTAAATTTGGTGCCTGTCAAAAGTGAGAACCCGTCCGGCTGGCCGAAAAGGTGATTTGGGGAATTTTTTTAGCGGGGCTCCCGCGCGCGCGAAGCGCGCGTGGGACAGAGCCCCATACTCATGGAATATGGTCAACCTCTTTTCGTTTGGTTGTCACGTGATTGACCGAGCGTACGTACGTACGTACGTACATACGTACGTACGCGTCTACAGATTGTACGGGTGGGGTAGGGGAGACTATCAAAAGGAAGGGAGGGGTGTCTCAGGCGTGTCTTAGCAAGTCCACATCTTAAATATAGGATTTTAGGACATTCACACTATGGTCAATTGACAGCTGTCAAAACAGGATAGCCACTGACCAGTATCCCATGACCATATCGCGGGCTCATGTGTCAACTCATCGAGGTGACGTGATTTATTTGGAAGCTGTCCGCTGACCAGTTAATTGTTTTACTAGATCGCGAACAATGTTCAATCTCA
This sequence comes from Porites evermanni, assembly GCA_942486025.1. Lineage (NCBI taxonomy): Eukaryota > Metazoa > Cnidaria > Anthozoa > Scleractinia > Poritidae > Porites > Porites evermanni. Next base: position 25,080 of record CALNXI010001424.1, on the reverse strand, counting down.
TACTTTTACTAGTTAAACTGATAATGCACACATATTGGACATTAATGTTTTGATCAATTGACAGCTGTCAAAACAGGGTACCCGCTGACCAGTATCACTTGACCGTATCGCGGGCTCAGGTGTCGACCCATCGAGGTCAAGTATTTTTTTGAAGTTATCCGCTGACAAGTTACTAGTTTTCAAGTGATCGCAGGCTCAAGTTCAAGTTTTTTCTAAATTCATATGAAATATGTTGTGTTTATGTGCTACACAATTAAAATTTTGATTGCAAACTGACCTCGGACGCGAAAATTCAGCCAGCTGTTACAGGCAGGGAAGACAGTTGCTTTTGACTTTTCTCACCATGGTCACGCGTTGGTCACGCTCTACGTCCAATTTTTATGCTCTGATTGGTCAAAATTTGACAGGTGAGTTCATGCGGAAAATTTATGCAGCATCTTGAATCTTGTTTACTTTGACAGCTGAAGCTGACAGAGTTTTGTGTCAACTTGTGATGTTTTTAACTGTCTTTTTCCACTGGATGTGCAAAATGAAATTCAGCTGCTATCAGGAGTCCTCTGTTATTCATGGCTAGTTTGTTTATTGGGTTTTTGGTTGAGGAATACGTCGCTTGTCAAAGTCGGAAATCCGATTTCGGATGGCATCGTTTTCGTTTTCACCTTGCTTGATGCGTAAGAGGATTGCAAAGTCTGAAGCGATACTGGCTTTTCTTGATACCTTTCAGGAGCTGCATCTCGAATGGTAAGCCAGAGAAATTATTGTATTTGATGTTTGTTTTTTTGGATCTAATTTAATGAAGTCGAGCGGAGTTTATGCGGTCATTTAGTTTATGCACGTTTGTAAGATTTGAGACAATGATCTGACCGAGTATCAGGTTTGATATAAGCTTACAGAACTTTAAAAAGCCTTTAGACAGTTTCTCACCGCAAATAGAAAGAAAACGTTCCAAAGAATATTTAGTTATAATTCTGGCCGGAAAAGAAAGCTTTGAGCGATTTTCTTGCCTCGAGTTCGTCTTTGAAAAAAGCAAACACCGGGAAGCCGGCTTAAAACATAAACTTAAGCTTGAAGCTTGAAGACTCAGGATTTTTAGGGATACTTTAATACTTGTCTTCCTGAATGAAAATTGTTGTTTCTGTATATGTTTCACCGAATTATATTTCTTTTATTGATTGTTAGTAGTCTCTCTTGTAATTTTAATCGCTGTGCCGATTGTTTTCAGTCGTTCAGTGAACATCGCTTGCAGGAGTACTCAAAATGCCGCGCGTTAATAAACCATTAAATAAAAAATAAACAGAATAAATTCTTTATAATGTTGGAGCGTAACTCTGTTAATGTTCATTCAAACACTCGCCACAGCTCGCACTACAAAAGTGAGAACCGGATGGCCGTATAGGTGATTTTGGAAATTTTTTTAACAGTTTATGAATATTGAATGAGTGCAATTTGTATTGTGAAATACTGCTTTCTGTCCGAGGTCTGCCGGTATGATAAAAACAGTGCCTCATACTACTGTTTCACCTCAGATGTGATGTATAAATGGTATAAAAGGTTGGTTTACACGCACCCAGATTTGTTGACAAGATTTTGCAAAGTAAACTTGTCGAACGCCAAAAGGTTGGCCTGATTTTTTTTTCCACTAATTAATCTACCGTGATCAAGAGCCATTATGGCTGTTAAATGTGATCGACGATGATTACCAGTTTTTGGGTGTACATATGAGGCTATCAACTCGATGTAAGATTTGGTTCACTCTTGGGCTGTTTGCAAATTATTTTTCTCTAAAATCAGGTAGCCTTTCCCTCAAAAGTCACATAAATGTGCTCTAAAGTTAACTGAATTGTGGAATTCGAATACAAGTTAAGTTATTGTTTCATTTAAATTATAACTTTATTAATGGGAGCCCCGCTTTTAGCCCTGGCTAAATCTATATATTATCGTTTTCATTAAAAGCACATAATTATTACCCTGCATATCACATAGGACCAGATTTTTCTAACTGAAAAATCCCGGAATTATGGAATTCTCTTCATGAAAACGTTTTGTAATGTGGTCAATGCTATAATTTGTTGTGCAAAGGAAGGGCGTGCTTTGATCACAGGTAATCCAGGCTCACTATTAGTGTCACGTTCGGATTTCATAACATGGTTAAATATAGAGGACATATGGGGCGAAGTTTAGGTCTGGAAATTTGCTAGAAAATAGAAATAAAAATCGATGAAACTTACCATGTGGGAAGTTGTTGTTGTCCTTAATGTGTACACGAAGTTTCGGGAAAATAGTCTGCTTCACCGGTCCTTCATAGTATTATATTTCGGGGTTGTCCAATTATTAGCCTCTAAAAACGGACGATGTTGGAGAGACTAGTGAATGCCAAATTATGATGCAACAGCTAATGCAAATACAATATACTTTCCGGGCCTAATCTACTGTGATCGAACATGATTCCTATTTTTGGGTGTACAAAAAAGACTATTAACTCGATGTAAAATTTGTTTCACTCTTGGACTGTCAAATTATTTTTCTCTAAAATCACTTAGCCTTTGCCTCAAAAGTCACATGAATGTGCCCTGATCTGTGGATTACAAGTTTATTATTTGATTTAAATTATGAATTTATTAACGGGAGCTTCGCTTTTAGCCCTGGCTAAATCTATATATTAGCATTAGGTAAAGCATACATGTACAATAATTTTTGTCCTCTGGCTGTGCAGCATTTCTATGACTTACAACTCACAAAATTTACCAACTGCTAATTTAAATACAAAATTAATGTTGTTTCTGCTGTAATAATTATCATGGTATCCATAGTGCCATAATGTTGGGATTATCCTACAGTGTTATAGCATCATTATTGTTGTTATAATTATTTTTCAGAGTACAAAAAGGTTCTGCTTGATCCATCACTAGATATGAACCAATGCAATGTCTTAATGCTAAATCTACTCACACCGTACAGTAACGTTAACTGCCTGTACTGCACTTCCACAATCATTGCTAGCTTTACATCTGTATTCTCCAGCTTCATTTCTGTTAATGTTGGTAAACTCCAGTACACTGCTGTTTGTGCGCTGACCACTGGCGACATTGATCCAAAACACAGTTGGCCGAGGGGTCCCAGATGCATTACAAATGAGACTTGTATTGTGACTTCCAATAACAAACTGATCTTCGAT
>CALNXI010001424.1:2247-7247 GCA_942486025.1 Porites evermanni | reverse complement strand
GAAAAGGAAAAGTACAAGAATGTTGGTTCGCCGATGGGAAGGTTCCTTCGATCAGGATGCAAGTTAAGTAGGAAACCTTTCTTCTGATAAGTTTTTTAAACAATGTGATAGAGTCGGCAAAACAAAACAAAAATTTACACTTGCCGTAATCTTGCCTTAAAGCCACTTCTAGAATTTCTTAATCAAATCAAATGTAACAGAAATGAAGTGACCGAGGAGCACTGCCGGTGAAGACATTCTTCAGTGGTTGTTCGGGACTTGGCTCGATCTTTCAGATCTTTCCACTGACCGTGAACAAAAGGCCAGAAACAGTAACATTGCTTCCTTTAGGGTTAGTGTACTTATTTCTTTGTAAAGTTTCCTTTACACCATCTACTTCGACTATTTTACGTTTGTCTACTTTTGAAGCGAACGAACTGATGTCTTTGGAAAATTTCTGCTTCGTTTTTACATACAATTTACTCTCATGGAGATCGATAGTGACTTGTAACCGGTGTAATTTAACATTGTCTCCTCTCATAAATGTTTGACCTACACTAACCAAACTTTTTGCACAATGAGCTTCAGCAGAAAGTTAATAAAGTTTTTTGGGGGGAATATTTCGAAACAGAGAGGCCATGTTTGTTTTATTTTTGCGTGGACGTCGCGCCGATTTTAAAGCTCGCGCCATACTAGTGCTCGGGCTGCACACGGCCAATTTACTCTACGGAGCCACCTTAAGTCTGTTCGTAGGAAGTCTCCTCTTATGACCAGGTAATCCATATAAAAAAATAGAAAGTTTTGCTTAAACTGAGCCGGAGAATTGTCACACCACACTATAAGATGGTCATACCTGTCTCGGCCTTGCTCCGTCTGAAGTTTTTTGAGAAAATAGTCCAAGATTGAGATCACTTCATTTGGGCCTCCACCAGCAATAGACTCGTCGTACATAAAACAGTGTATAACCTCCTGGTTTGCGCAGTATATACCCATTAGGCTTGTTCTGAGCTTTTTTGAGTAATACCAGTCTTGAGAAGACACCTTTGGTGTAGGTAAGCTTTTGTGAAAATCCATATGCAAAGTAAGCGTTTTCGAGGCCATTTTAGTCCATGCAAAGGGGCCTGACTACGTGAGGCTTAACACATCGTGCCCTCTTTAACGCAGTACTCAGTTTACTTTGAAACTTATGTCTTCAGTTATTTACAGCTTGCGCTAGTGGCTCGATATTCAAAAAAAAAAACACTACCGTTATCACTTACGTTTGCGACAGTCATTGGAAGAGAAACTTAAGAGAGCGCGCGCAGGTCTTGCACACAGTTGTCTTCACATTAGGGACCCTAAGCAAAGACGACTTTGAGCGATGCACGTCAACCGGAAGTGAGGCCTTCTCTTCTTTTATATGCCTTGACGCTAAAAAATTTGTATTTCTAAGTTTCTTTTCTCTTATAAAGACGATTTGCCCGGGATTTTGAACCCATCCACTGCCCAATGTTGCAAAAAGCCCACTTCCGGTTGACGTCCGTCGCTCAAAAACGCTGTTGCTTAAGCTCCCTTTTGGAGCCAAGAGTCACGTTTGCGGCAAACGGCAAACGTGAATTTGTACCACGTGACCAAGTGTTCCCTGTTTCTTGTTGTGAAATTCTCAACTTGAATCTGACGTTTGCTCTTTTCCGTAAAAGAGACTCTAAATATCTCTGTTCAGTCTGCCATGGCTCACGGTTTCCTGTACTTTTTTTAACTGGAATTGAATGTGTTTAAGTGAATCTTTTTCCGTGATGCGGTGTGTATTTTGTATCAGTACGGGGACTTTTTTATGTAATGAATAATTAAAAGGGATGACAATTCGAGGAGGGCGATATTTTTAAAACAGATATATAACAAATACGCAACCCTTTTCCGGATTCAGGCCCATGTTTCGTGGTAGGAGGGAGGGCTACCCACCTATCATAAGGCATAGGAAGGTTGTACTTTCCTCAAGTTAACAAAGCCTTGATCTGAGACATGCGATTAGCTTTGGTAGGCTAAGGTAATAGGCCCTTTGCAGCTAGTCATTCACGTGGTACAAAACCGCCGTGCTGGAGAGCAAAAGTCGCACTGGGACAAGACTAACAAAGAAAATTACCATTTAAAATTATGCCGGTATGTCTTTTGTTTGTCTTGTCCCAGTGCGACTTTTGCTCTCCAGCATGGCGGTTTTGTACCACATGAATGGCTAGCTGCAGAGGGCCTATTACTAGTGTCATCAAATCGCAAACTACAAAGTTACCCACCTTCTCTCAAATCAACTCGAACTCAGCAAGTACAAATTCTTTCAACACTTTATTCACCTTAACTATACTGAGTTTTACATTTTCTTGACCCTCAAGCTAAAGCAAAGAGGAAATCAGCGTCAACAATCCATCTGCTAACTTTCATCTGTACACCCATTGACCCGTTTCTTAGACAGAACAAACATGTCATACTTTAAGGCAGCATATCTCCTTTCGCCCTCAATTAAATGATTTTGACGTTCTGTTCTTATTCTTTGAAGTTCTTCTTCATTACTGGCGCCGTCCTCGGTTGCGCCGTTTGTCATTCGTCCTATCGTGTTTAAGGTCCTGTCACAAACCTGACATGTGTCTTCTCGTGGTTTTCGAAAACCCAACCTGCTGCCGAGATCTTCGTTGAACACGTTCCTGAAGGTAGTAAAACTTATAACAGGACCTTTGTTTTTCTTTCCCAAACGTGTCGAGGTGAAATTCGGGTAATGTCTAGTAAACTCTCTCCACATTCTTCGCATAGTTGTGGGGGTATCAAAAAATTGTTTTTCCGTTCGCGCCCTTCTGTAGTGCGAGTGGTTTGCCGAATGGGAACAGATAAACTCTGTTACTTGTCTCCTCGCATCTTCCGTCAATTTGCGCGGTCTGTTACTGTGCCTACCCCGTTTATCGGGGTCAATAGATAAACAGTCACAATCCATTTTCTCTAAAAGGACTTTAATTTTTTTGGGCGACACTCCGTAGCATTTCATGAAGGCGATTTTGCACACAGGGCCTAAAGCTGGGATAATGTAGGTTATTTTTCTGCGTCCGCTAGGAAATAGTTCCACTTGCATAAGTTTCGATATCACGTAATTTTGTTCATTGTAGTTTCTAGATCTATAGAAAGCTCTACCTCGTTCCTGTCGAATAACCTGCCTCGCAGTCTCTATGCCATTCTTTAAAAGACATCCACCGTTGCAGCAGACCAAATTGACCGTGTCAACGTCGCGATAGGCGGCATTTTTTCTCCTTGAAGGTGTTTGCTTCCTTGAAGAGTACCTTTTATCCATTTTGAATCTAGTTTTTCTTCTTCCCCGTTCAACCGAGGAGGCTGTTGGTGGTCCATGACGGAAATGGCTCCATTGATTGTCCACGTCAAAGTCATACAAAAATCGGGATAGGTCGGGAGCTGACTCTGCTATACTGTTGGAAGCTGCAGCATAAGCCATTTTTTAAAAAAAACTATCGACAAGCAAGAGCGACAAGCTTTGTTCGAATCTTCAGTTCTACTTCAAGTTGTACAAAAACGCGCATTACTGTTACGTAAAAAGGGAGACGCCACCGTTCCACTAGTCGTGCAAAGTTTAGAACTGGCACAAAAAACGACTGAAAAATCGTTTATTTATTTATTTATTTTTTTACACAGGGGGATTAACTAGTTAGGTTTTGCGCTTACAGCCGTCTTAAGATTGGAGAGTATGGAAGATCGCGTGACTGGTTCTTTTAGCGCGCCTCGTTTTGAGGCAGAGAGTAAGCTTTTTTTGAAGCTTATTTCTCGGAGGGGGTGAATTTTGCAAAAGAGAAAAAACTGTGCATATATAAATATGGAACATAAACTACGCGATGGAAGGGGTTTCAGGTAAGTGAAAATCGTTGTTTTTTTGCTGAAGGAAAGCAAAGTCAGTAGTTCTGGCATGGCTGCGCTGAGAGAGACGAGAAGTACTGGGACGGGTGAGTATTTGTACCCAGAGACGTGACTATTTTTAGCTGTCGTCCGCATCCACTGCTACCCAGGGAAAGTGGTCTGCACGTGAAAAAGTCAGATTGATTGTTCCACGAAAGCACACGTAATTATCGTAAGTTTTTGTCGTCGTTAGAATTGCAATCGCCACAATTGAAAAAGACGCCATATTTCACATCCCTGATGAGGGCTCTGCAGTTCTTGATTTATTGTTGTTGTTGTCATTTTTATTATTGTCATTATTACTATCATCAACATCTGAGCCTTTGCATTGTGCTTTCCTTGAGAAAAGCTTCACAAAGACTGAGACTAACCCTTAGTCCTAAGGTATTGACTTCAGTTTCTAGGTCTTCGTATTCTGAGAGTTTTTCAGTGACCTTAACAGAGGTGGTCTTGTCTAAACGCTTTGTAACGTAGTTTGCACGTCATGTTTTCGTGATCTTAGATGACAATGTCTGGTCTCTAAGTAGCGAATCCTTGGTCGGTGTGCATTTGCATCTTCCTTAGAAATGTAACATCTTCATGTTCTACAACTGTCTGTTGGCATAAATAGATCATACCATTTTCCTGGCATCTTTTATAATTCTGCCATATCTTCCAATGAATGCACTTGCGGCCTGATCATGGCTATGGATAAACCCAGAGCCCGGAGCACTAGCCTGTTCCAGGTGTTCAGATAGTAGAGTACAGTGTTCAAATGGTGGGGAGTCAGTTAACACGCTCTACTGTCTAAACGCCTGGAACAGGCTAGTGGAGCACTTATTTATTTTTTGTGAATTTCTGGAGAATGAAGGGCGGTGGGGGGGGCGGGGGGGGGGATAGAGAGAAAGGCACTTATTTAAACCGGGCTTCTCTCCTTCTTATACAGCACTTGTTATAATACATAAATTTATTGGAGATCCATGTACTGTATACTGTATATTTTGTAAGGAGAGGTGTTAAGGAAAAGGGGGCTGCAATAGTAAACCGTTCTTTGATTATTATTATTTTCCAATATGGTCACTTTATTGAAAAGGCAAGTTAGTGTCAAACTTAATACT
>CALNXI010001423.1:112250-129489 GCA_942486025.1 Porites evermanni | reverse complement strand
CAGTTTTTTAAAGTTGATCCCCGCTGCTTGCAACTTCAAAAATAATGCTCAGGAGACATATTTGTTTGTCTCGGATCTCTGATTTTGTCATTTACATGTAATTTCTTTGCTTACTTTAAGTTTCATAGCGACTGAGGGCCAGTAATTGGCAGAATTAAACAAAATGAACTGGACTGCCGTGACACAGCCCCTTTACCAGACACCTTTTCGCTGCAGTTCACTCAACTTTAAAATTTCTAGACTGAAATGACACCAGCAGTCTTGAAGGTTCACGCAAGTCAGATTACTGAATAAATGTTCTAGGGTGACTCCCTAGTAAAAGAACCTAACATAGATTGTAGATGAAACTTGGAACACTGATGTAACAAGTCAAGAAGATGATAAAAAGGTAATAAAAAGTGGGGGTCACCGTGCTCGTTTTGACGTCACAATGCTGACAAATACGGCTATTGTGGACCCTTTGACAAAAACCGCGCGCAGCCCAAAACTAGACAAAAAGGAAAGATTTTTTCAATGATGCATGTGGCATCGCACAGAATTTGAGTTAAATGTATTGTTTATCCACTTACGTACCAGAAAAATGCCTTTTAATGCCCTTGTTTTTTCTTTACGCTCCAAAGTAGAATTAAATTGGACACGCGCTATTCGACCCGTGATAGCTCAATCCGTACAATTTAGTAAAATTGCCAAAAAACTGAACAAAGATTTGTGCCAATTTTTTTCTCACCAAAAGGAAGCACTGTCCTTATCAAAATCATGAAATAAAAAATGGGGGTCACCGTACTCGTTTTTGCGGTAGAGCTGCAGAAAGTGCGCACCAAATGCATTTTGCTTGATTTTTGAGAGAGGACTGGGGCGAGTTTCAAAATAGAATGTATGCGAAAGGGGGAAGAGAGTATTAAAAAATCCGTTTTAACAGAATTTACATCGAGATACCACATTTAGGACACAATGTGATAAAGAAAGCGTTTAAATGAAAATCAAAGTGAATAAGCACAAACAAGAGCCATAATAACATCCACTATCGAGGTTCTCCGTGAGGAAGTCGAACTCAGCAACACGCTTACTGCTTACGTTATGCACATTCCCACCAAACTGAGTCTCACCTCGGCAAGAAACAATTGCAAGCAAAAAATGCAATAGCGTTTCTCTTCAGCCAACTTCATTTTAATAATGTTACTTCACATGCTCTTTTTTACGGAGGCCATCTTTTTATGCGTAGTAAGAGATGCGCAGTGCAAAACCACGGAATCACCTTAAATTTGGACCCTTTGAAATGCTTCCAGTAACTACTAACTTACTACTCGGAGTCAGAAAAAGGCTTTAATCAGGGGCACCCAACGATAATATAGTTCAAAACCACTTAAACATAGCATTGTTGAACGTATTTTAGTATTTAAACGGTAGATATAGGCATATTTTTATCCCCTAAAATTTTTTCATCTGTTCGGATTTCCTAGCTGAAAGTCTAGTGATCCGAGAATTATAGGGATCAAAACTTACCTTTTCGAAAGTTTCAGCCAGAAAAAAGGCTCCCGAAAATTCTAGGTGACCTTTTAAGGGTAAAAATCCGTTAAAAATGGGCAATTATACCATTTTTTAGATGTTCCGCAAAATCCTCGGAGAGGCCGGCAAGTAAGAAACTTTACAACAAATCTTCCGAAAATTCTAGATCTCAAATTGTCTTCCGAACAGATATTTTTCCGAAAATTGACGTTGGGTGCCCCTGTTTAATCGGCTGTTGAATGAATATTTATTGTTTTAAATCGCCAAGTAGTGGAATGACTTGATTTTTTTGCTTACCCGGTTTTCGAAAATCCAGGTATATAAGCATCAGATTAATGTCAAAACAGTCAGGTTAACTGTATTTAAATTCATATTTGGCGAATACCTTTGCTGGTTATCAATTATGATATATAGATTTAGCCAGGGCTAAAGGCGTCGCTCCAGTTATTTACTTGTTATTGTCAGAGAAAACCAGGCAGGAGCTAAAGATCGAGGTCGGCGTTTGACCTCCACCTTTTTACCGTAGGAAAGCCACCTAAAACGATTATCAACGGTGGTATTTTCAGAAGTTGGTGGTTTTTTTATTTGAAGATAAAAATTTTCTTGAAAGCAGGGCCTTTCACGGGCATGAAATGTTTTGATTTTCGGCCAACTTTTGTTGAACCTATATGAAATAACACGGAGCAAAAAAAATTGCCTTTCTTTTTTTGACATCTTTAACCTTTTTATAAACCGATTGAAATATAATTTTCCATATTTGTCCCGGTTCTATGTCTTTCATGTCGCACTTGATATTACTGCCAAGTCGTTAATGAACCAGACCCAGATTTCTGCCATTTTTACACTGTTATTTTCTCAAAAGTGCGCGGTTTATTTTTAAAGAAAGTTACTTTTCTTGATAGCTTTGCTAAAATGCAGCAAACTTAAAAATGGTATCTCTCAGTAACTCGGAATTACTGACCTGGAAAGTTCCACTAAAATAGCGTGAAGCCAAAAATTTCCCGCCAAATTTTCACCAACGAATTTTTTGCATCAACTTCTCTCGGCATTGAGCTCACACATCCTCAGTAAGGTCTTCAAGAGGGGACCAGGTTGAATCTCCTTCACTTGTTAGTGGCTATTAGATTGTAATTTTGATAAAGTCTGCATTTAATTCAAAAAATCAGATATCAACTGATGGAATGAAATTGGTCCAATTTTTCCGCGGAATCTTATATTTTTTTCGTTTCACACTACATCGAACCCCTGTGAATTTATTCGACGTTACTTTGTCTATCTTTGCTAAACAATACCATTAGTAAAATGATAAGAAGAAAAATGTAAATTTTGTGTTTGATTACTGATGTCTACCAAAAACTGTTGTTTACATAATACCGTGATAAGATCAGTGTGTTTTAACTTGCATGTAGGATTGATTTAATTTGTCATGTAAGCCTTCCAACGAGAAACTGCCTACTTTGCTGGATAATGGTTAGTTTAAATCTTTCATCATAAATTGTTCGTTTTCAACGGAAGAATCGTCGTGTTCTGAGAGTGGAGTTGGATCCGCTATACGGCGTCCACTTAGGGTGCAAACAAGATATGACCTCGCGCCTTGTCAGTCTTGGAATAAGTGGAAAGCGTGGTCGAGGAGAAGCAGAAGTCAGCGAATCAGAACTGATTCTAAACCGGGAGGGGACATATTGGTATCTTAAGAGAAAAAGAAAAAAGGCTCTAACCAATGGCCCAAAACATACAAAACACTTAACTACCGACTGGCCTGGCCGTAAGAATTACTGACATTTGCTGTTACCCGGCTCATCAAGGGCTGAAGAGGTGACTTAGTCCCCCTAGACGTGTTAACGCAAAAATGTCGGCAGAAATATTTGTTGAGTTCAAGGAGATTGTTCCTATCGGGGCAGGTGAGTGAGGACTTTTCTTACATTTAGTCAATTCTCGCATACTCATGCGCCACGTGCGGGTTAGGTTATAGGACGTCTGATACGTGCACTGTTCATTCATTTCTTCGGTTACACTAGTTTTTAGAGGCATTGAACAAAAGTAAACGGCATAAAACCATGGAATGACGATTCACTAATATTATACGAGGTACAAAACATGTATGCTAATGAAATAAAAAATGCCAATACAATAAAGCGAAGCTGATAAATTTTACGCTTATCGAAAACCAATCTTATTTTAAAGTTGTTTGCGCACGTGCTCTATTAAGTCTCCGAATTATGCCTCATATAAAAATTGGACTAGTGAGAGTATTATCAGTTAAATACAAAATGTTTTACAAAATCTTTGACGTAAACATGTATTATTTTGATATAAAAATCAAGCAGAAAAATACCATTGGCTTAGCAAAAAGAATTGTGATATTCTTGCGTTGTTCATTTCTAGTAGCCTGAAATTCACCCGATTGCTTCGAGTCGTTTTCTCCTCTCAACAACGTCTGAATCGACGGGCCGTTAATGCCGTCCATTGACGTCACTCACTACCCGAAAACCGGGTAGTGATTTTGATTGGTAGATTGTCTAAACATTCGCATAATTATGTATAATTATGAAAAATCTTAGCGGGATTGTCACTCGATATTCAGCGGATCGCATCCCTTGCATTCTTTCGTGTAGTTCAAACATTTTGATAAGCTTAATATTTATCTTAAAAGGCACAATTGCCCTTGTCTTCGAAACTGAAATGCTAGATTGAACTGCGAATGAAGAATCATTGCGGAGTGTCGGTAGGTTTTTCATTTAGAGCCGCTTTGTGGTTTCGGCGGCCGGTGATTTTGTTTACGCGAAGTTTTCTGAGATCAGTGTTATAATTCGACCTTCTTGCTATTTTCACCGTCGAGTGTCATGATTCTGTTAGCTTCTCTTTGTTTTTATTTTCTTCGTTAAGGACCAAACAGCTTCTTTTCAACTAAAGCAAATCATTGTGTTTTTGAACTAAGTGTTTCGCGTGTGTGTGTTTATTTCATTGCGACCGACTTTGATTATAGAATTCAGTACAACCGGTTCAGAGTTGTACTGTATGTAGTTTATAGTTTGGACGTTAAACATGAATTACGATCGAAAAAATCAAGCAATTCTGTATCAGTCATGCAGACATTTCCGAACGATATTTCTCGGTTTGCCACTTGAAAATCGTGTTTTACTTTTTGCATGAATTAAACTGAGCAAAGGTCAAGGAGTAGTGACGTCACTGGACGGCATTAACGGCCGGTCGATTCAGACGTTACTGGGGGAGTGATAACGACTCGAAGTAATCGGATGAAATTCAGGCCACATTTCTAGTAAAAGTGTCTGGGAGGGAGGTTTAGGGGCGTGGCACTTTGTGATGAGTGGGCTGCGATTCTGATTGTTTTCTGTTGTTGTTTACTCTTGATGGCGATCTGCACAAATTGTAGGCTGGAACACTATAAAATACGCGAGACAAGTGATTTTGATCTACATTTGGATGAAGGCATGGAACAGGTCAGCAATGGGCCATTTGCACGATGACGTCTTTTTACTAATAAGGCCAGAATTCATTTCGTTTGTCCTTTCATATTGAAATTTGGTAACCCCAGTGAGGTTTAATTAACAAAAGCCTTAATTTGCACAAGAAACCAATACCCTGAAGGATTCTGGTCATAGTAGTAAAAAGATGCCATCGTGCAAATGGTCTATAGCATTGTATATACTCGAGTCCTGAACGAAAGCTAGGGTTGACTCACCAATTACTTGAGTTTATATTAGATGAAGTTTACATTATGTAGTTGGAACTGTCGATGAAATTAAAACTGGAGAAAAATGTGATATTTACAATGATAGAAACAAATGAACAGAGGGATTTGAACCCATGAGTCCCATAAGACCGGTCCGATTCCCTAAATTCTAACCCAAGGGGGATAGCCAAGTCCATGTTTGTATAAATTTTGTTTTCACGAGAAATCCTCGTGAAAAATTTGACATGACGGGATTCAAGACCGCGGTGACCCCATCTTGAAGGTGCGATGTTCTTACAAAATGAAGCAAACACTTTAATTTGTTGCTGCATATTTTACGCTTTAGTTTACGTTATGTATTTTCTGAGGAATAATTTAAGTAGAGTTTATGTGGTAAGGACTAGTTTGTGAAGAACATGAGTTCGTTTGCATGAGTTAAGGTGTGCAAAATAAATAACGTTATAACCTGGGTCTATGCTCTGCAGTGGAAGAAAAAGGCAAAACACGGGGTGAAACAGGGCGCCACCCTTTCCCCATCCCAGACTACAGCTCGGCCTGCTTCACTCGTCAATTTTTTTTTTTGACCTTGCTGATTTATTTTTCGCCTTTTTTCGCCACTGCGGAACCCTGTACCAGGTTACTGATGTTAGGATTCATTAGTCTGTTGCCTGGTTAGATGGCACCAAATAGTTTGCTATTATCTAAGAACTGGCCAATAGTGAAACTTCAGAATAGGAGAACTGCTTACAGTGCAAATACATACAAACGTAGTATAATAAAGGCGGAGATAGTCAATTCGTCTCAATGAACTCAACTATTGGACCAAGGCTTGGCTGGTAATGGTTATTCATTATCTAACTAATTTTTTACAGGAAGCTGGTGTATAGTCTTCCTCTACGGCTTGATTCCAGATTCCGGGACATATTATAGAGGATCGATGACTTAGTCATCAGAGACGAAACGAAAGCAAGAATAGACTTCGAAAATAAAAAGTGCTCTCGAGCAGTTCAAGCCAGGAAAGCACATTTGCTTCGTTCTGTTAATCAAGAAGAAGCAAAAAAAAAAGCTCTTACTTAGCTTTACGAAGAATCAAGCCTGATTTATCATGGACTGGGCGATTAAATATCTGCTACAGCAATGCTTGAAGTCTTGCATTTGGGTTACATATGTTATGAGGCAAAAGCAAGTGAAAAAGCATTAAAATAGGCCATAATAGTTTGTACCACTACAGACAAGCAAAACAAGACGGCTAGTCTGATATATTTACCTTTTTACCTTAATGAATTGACACAGTTTTTCAGATTATCCTCGTTATTATTAGCTTTGAATGGTTTTTCTCATGCTCGTGAAGGTCGAACTTTGCGGAGAAGAAATCCGCGGGGATTCACTGCAGCGTGCCACATAATTTTTTTTTGGCGGGAAAAATTCCGTTTTATATAAGGGGTGTTTCAAGAGGTTAAACGCTTACCTGTGTCGATGTTTAGAAGAAAATAGTCTTTCACAGGTAACTAAACAACCTGATTATCTCAGCTCATCTTTGTCCAGTAAATTTTCGACTTACCGTTCAGCCAAATATTTTTGTATGTTATTTCTTCTCTGANCACCAAATGGTCTAGTTTGGAGTCTAACTGCTATATAATTAATAAAGAACAGGACTCCATATCACTAGCATATCCATACTTAAGCTTGTCCAATTAGGAAAATATTTCAGTTAATAAATTTTATATTAACAAGATTTGGCTTCATTCAACTTTGGAGCTCATCTGAAATTTTTGGTTTAATTTTTTCGTAATTGGACAACATGGAGCCTACTATATATATAAGAGATACAAAGATTCCAAGGCATCTTTATATGTATGTTACTAAAGCATATTATAAATTTTAAGCCTTATAACCTCAACATAAGATGGATCATTTTCCCTTAACTCGCCTTAACTCGCCTTAACTCGCACAAACTCGCAACTGATAGGCGAGCTCAATTTTTCCTTATCTCGCCTTAACTCGCCTAAACTCGCATTAGCTCGCACAATCTCGCGGCGAGTTAAGGTCCCAGAGTAGGCCTGACCACAGTAGATTAGGCGTGTGAAACAAATTCTTCCCAAACACAATGACCTATTTGCCCACCTACACTGTCAGTCCTCGGTACGTGGCAGCCTGCAATTTACACGCAGTACTAGTAACTTATCTTTTTTTGTCTCTTTGTGTAAACGAAAGGCCAAAATGAAAACGGAATCAGGCCGGATTTGTTTTTGTGTGTGTGTACGCTACAAGTTTTACTTTACACTTTTATATGGTACCGTTAGCGCGTAAACCACCCTTTTTACATCACCTTCGAGGTAAACAGAACCACAGTCTCGTGCCCTGTGAAATACCAACGCTAACCTTTTTTGACGTATAGATAATATTCAACGTAGTCTGTTCAGTCGAATTTCCATTCACTACTTTACTTTTACTGTCTATGTAGAAACGAACAGAGGGAAACACTTTAATAAATTGGAAACCGTCCAGGAGAAGAAACCAAGAAAACGAAATGTTATAAAAAACTTATAATTATATAAACGATTTGTCCAAATTTCAGGTATCCGTGGCCCACAGCTCCTGAGTTATTTTCCGAAACATTTCACACAGCTTCGTAGAGCTTTGTATGTATGGAGACGCCATTGGCAGCCGGAAATCAACAAAAACATCTGCCGTTCACTTTTTCTATAAAAGCTCTTCCTTTTCACCCGAGAGCTAGCACACATGCGCATAAACACATCTTTTAATAATTGAAATGGTTAACCTGCTGAATCTGAAGAGGACAGACTTTTTTCAATGAGACAGCATTCCTATTTTGGTGTCACGCACTGTGACAACTCCGAAGTTCAAATTGTTATATTTTCGAAATGAAACATGCTTCGGGGCTAGAAACTTGTCCAAAAATTTATTTTCTATTTGTCTTCAACATAGTGTAACTAAGAATTCGTAAAACCGCGCTTTTTTGACTTTGCAATTTGATGACGTCACTGTGAAAACCATCATTCAGGATAGGGAATGGTAGGCATATCGCAGAGATCAATTAGCAGAGAAAGTAAAACTGCACGTTTGTAAAAAGGTCTTCTACTTCAACCTAAAACACAAAGCCATTTCGTTATATTTGTTACATAAAAAATTATCACCTTTAAAAATTAATCATTAAAACTGATATTCAAACGCAAATTCACAGTTCTTGCGATTGATCAATTATCAACAATTTCTCACTCCAAGGCTTTGTTCTTTACTAAAGAAAATAAATTCAAACTTTCGAAAACAGTTACGAGTACTAGAGCAAACCAAGGATAAGTAAATTTTGTAGTGACACCGATGCTTGCCAGCCTATTTTATATCAACGAATAACTCCTGCTTTAACACTGAATATGAGGGTAGTTTACATGCGAAGATAAGACCCCGTTTACACTGGTCCGTGCAGATTTTTTAGCGGACGAATTTTCTTACCGGTGAAATCCGTTTACACGGAACCGGACAACGTTTGTTGCAGATTGCAATATTGTTAATCTGCCGTCGAAAAATTTGCACGGTTTCGCGGGTCCCGTGTAAGCGAAAGGCGGATTCATGCAAGCTTCTGTCCGTTGAAAAAACTTTCCGGGCCCGTGTAAACAGGTTCTATATTAATGATGTTTTGAATAATTAGAGATGTGCTTGTTTTAAAATGCTGATTTATACTGTACATTTATAATTGACCACTCCAGAAAATACCATAACATCCCATAATGCTCTTTGTTTGTCACCCCAAAATTTTGCGTAAGCATTGTCTTCAGTTTCTCTTGGGGCCATTTTAACTCCCATTAGAAACCAAGAGAGGATAAAGGGGACAGAGAAGGCATCCGCTATTCACACCCTATTCCATAGGTAATTAGCATTATGGTATGTTATGGTATTTTCTGGAGTGGTCAATTATTGTCCTCGCTGGATGCAAACCTCCACTGAACAAACTACTCGTGTGGCGGAAAAGGATTTATCGTATGGCGGTCAGATGGTGTTAATTCAACAATGGTTGAATTCGGTGTAGATCTTCTTGAACAGGCCTGGCATTTTAAAATGCTCTTAAACGCCTTACGGAAATTTTCTAACTTCCAGGCATACACAAATGGATTCACGCCAGAATTTGCCATAACAAAAACCCACTGAATTTTCCTCGCATACTGAATAAACAAGCAATCACAATTAGTGCAGAAATTTACAATATAAATGCAAACACAAGAAGGCAAATAAAAACCTAAGAATAATATTAAGTTGACCAAAAGCGTTTTGGTCACTCTCTTTTCCCTTTCAATTGCTCGCTGCAACGCAAGATTTTTGGCTGGATTGCCATGTAGCCTGTCCCATTGGTGCACCTGACACCGCAAATACTTGAAAATCTTCGAGTTAGTGAATATTAGAACAGTTAAGGTTAGGACAACTGCAGTGTTGGCAAATACAAAGCGAAACTTGTTGTAGCCGACAACAAAATACAGAAGTGTCACAAGAATTGAGATGATCCAAACCACAACGGAGACAAAGAAAGCTCGCATTGAATTCAGCTTTGATCTGTAGAATAGAGGATACTTGATTGCTAAGTAACGTTCCAGTGCCAATGCGGTCAAGCTAAGAAGCGAAGCAGTGCAGGAAATAAAATAGACCAGGTGCATCCAGACACGGAACCGCTGACTTGCTTGTTGGAGTCCAGCCGTAATAGGGTATACTGCTCCCATAGGAGCTGCAAAAAGTCCAACCATCAGATCTGCAAATCCGAGACTGGCTACGAAGTAGCTGAATGACGATCGGAGTTCTTTGTGGGGGTCTAGAAATACTGCTAGTACCACCAATAAATTGCCCACAGAAGCAACAACACCTGATAGTAGAGCAAACGATGCTGTCGCAAAGGACAAATACGCAGGTGCTGAAAAGTTTACGCACGGATATTGGTTAAGAAGAGACATCGCTTTATAGTTTCTCTCACTTTCTAGCTTTCAACTTATCAAATGTAAACAGCAGTGCGAAAATCTATGCTGACAATGTTTAACTCAGTTGCAATACGTAACTTGGACACTTTCCGTCAAACGAAACCCTCACTCGTAGAGAAAAAAAATAATGGGCTGACGCTGAGAAGCCAATAACGGTGCTCAGAAGTACGACAGTAAGCTATTGCAGAAATGTACGAATGCACCGCCGTTTTTCTGGAACCTTTCACGCTGAATATCCACTGTAAGAAGTCACCGCTGATTATAATTAAGACTTCCTGAAGTAGTTTCTAATTTTGAAATGCCTTAGCCCTGAGGGGAAAAACAAAACGTGTAAACCGGATGAACATTTTTCACGACAGTATCAGCTGAGCTTCTAAAAATTGTTATTATCATTCTCTCTTGTCTAAGAATATTGTATTGACGACTCTGTGACGTTTCATTAAAATTAAATTTTGGTTTCTTTCCCACACATCAAAGTTTTTGTTGTGCTTTATTTTTCATTGTTTGTTTAATTTGCTAATGTTTGCCTGCCTTTCCATTACGATAAGTAAAAGGTTGTAGATGTCGACAGCAAGCATTTGCCCTTCAGCCATAATCATCGTTTAGTACTCTCCGTGTTTTTAATTTAATGTGTTTGTGTTTTCTCTCCAAGGGAGTAATCATTCTCCCACATAATAATGATCGGCCATACAGCGCCGGGGATACATTTAATGAGTCCGAGATGTTAGCGAGGTCCAAGTTTCTCGCATGTATTAGTGTTAAATCCGTGGCAATGCTCCAAATTATTAATAATTCAGTTGTTTTGTTCAGATCCTTTCGCTCTCAAAGCCAATTGAATTTTGCTCACTCGAAACCAGCCTGTTAGAAGTAAACAGCAAGTAGTCGATACGACGCGATCTATATCTCAAACGACTACTTGGCTGAAAAAAAAAGGATAATGATCTTTTTTCCATCATTGAATTTTACCACGAAGAGCAATCACAAACTTTTGAAAGCAGGGACAATACAGAGGATATATTTCAAACAATATATTATTTTCGTTTGTCAGGACTGGCCTGTCCGACCTTTGCCCGACCAGTCAGTTTGAGAATGAAACAGGCCGTTTTTCCAAAAGTTTTTCCTGAAAAACCATCTTCTTCGTATTAGGATTTGACTGATTTGGCTGGAGAGTTTTGATTAAAAGGGAAATTCTCATTGCGACGAGAATGGTCTCGCAGGTCAGTTCTGACGAATGGAAAGCGCCCTTAGCTAAAACGGATTAGTTTCGAAAGAAATTGTGGTATCGCTTCCAACGTCGGGAAGTGAAACAAATTCCCTCATTTTGCTTTTTTAAAGGGTAATATACTTCGATTCAAAATGTTTATAAATCATCCGTCGTGAGGCCGGAGGCCTCTTGATGCCGGTTACAATTAGCTCCCAACCCCCCATCGGACCAAAACACCTTTAGTTTAGACAAGTATTCCTTATCGCTTTGGTTTTTCCTCGTACTGCAGATATTGTTGGTTTTCACATGACGTCACTAAAATTCAAATTACAAAACTATCGATCCTACTGAGATTTTACTTTCATGGTGTATTGGAGCAGCTGAAAACTAATTTTCAAACAAATTTTCGCTTCAAAAGGGTTCTTGGTTTTGTAATAGAGTACGCTTGAATTTCTAAGCTTTTGTGTGGCGCAGCATTTATATGACGGCCGAGAGAGCTGTCATTTAGGTTAAAAAAGGGACATTTTTCGAGGAATTTTGCCACCTAAACAATTCAAGTATTAGAAAAAGTATTACTTTAATGTTTATGAGTTCCTCTAGGAGAAAATTCACGCTTTTGTAGCAAAACTCGGTAACAGATGTTTCTGTTGGTTTCCGTCTGCAATGTTGGAGCTCATCCGGATGAGCTCCAGCATGGCGTCTCCATACAAAGCTCTATAAATTTGGGTAAAACATTTCCTCGGATATCTTCGTATACGAATTATTCCTTCGACCCAAATCTTGGCGAGGGTCTTTGTATATTTACCTTCTTTCATTTCCCAGATTCTGGACTTTATCTGTCGAATGGTTTTGATTTTTATTTTGATCTATTTTAAATGGCGTGACACTGAAAACCAGCAATATAATGTGGATGCAATAAGGAATACTACGTTGTACAAGCAAATCATAAAGTGCCCGAGGGGTGTTAGGCTGATGGGAATAACTGCTAGCCCGTGAGGTCAAGGTTATAATTTTGTCGCGAGTGGAACATGCGTGGATCGCATAGCGAGGCAGAAACACGAGTTGCATGGTGAGTGGCGGTGTTTCTAACCAAGTTTCGCGAAGGTATGCGAGACAAGTATTTCTACTGATAAATAACATTTTCTGCATGATTTGTTTTGCGATATTCTCCAATTCAGGTAAAGGCATGAAAACACATGCAATATCAAAAAAAAAAAACAAATACGCCAGTGGAAACCGCCAGTTGGTATCAACAGCCTTAATGAAAAAAAAAAAAAGAATCAAGTCTTTTACACGACGTTCATTTTGGGGCCGGCACTCCTAAATTTTGGCACGCGGGCCGTAAATCTAGGGCACAGCCTGCGTCATTTACACGACAAAAATAAGTTGAATTTGTTTCAATGTTGATTTCGGGCAGGCACTTCTGAACTAGGAAAGGCACTCTTAAAAAAGTGAGCCGCCGGGTATTTTAACAGCGGTTCCCGAGGCCTTGACATAAGATTCCCGCCAAAAGTCACCCACTCTTAGCGGTCAGCAAAGGATCAGCATAATTTTTCGTGGGTTGTACAAAACATTGAAGTCAAAGAACTCAAAAAAAATGGCAATTTATGGATTTTAAGCTCACGAAAAAGAAAACAAAACGAAGTAAACGAAACAAGGTCATCATCTAAACAATTTTTAAGGTACTTAAATGCCGACAATACGGCCTTTTGAAGGCTATTTTGAGCTGCTTAAATCATCGGCTGAGAGAGGTTTGGGCATATCCTCGCTCTTTTGCATGGTTTGACATGGATGAAGTAAGATTAACTTATGGTTATAAAACTTCATAGAAACCCGCGGAACTTTTGAATGTTTCCGAAGATATTGCTCGTCAGGATACATCTATGATGCGAAAGGCCGTTACTCCAAATTGTCGACTAGCGATAACATTGTATTATCTCGCATCCTTATGCGGATATAGAACTATTGCAAATTTGTATTTGGGTTGTCTTCGTCGTTTGTGTGTACTCGTATCCATGGCGTTCGTGAAGCAAAAGCGAGAAGGGCGGCGTCAGTGATCGGTGATCCCCCACCGCGAAATATTTTTTCGGTACAGGGGCCACCTTTTAGGCAGGCCAGAACCAACTCGGGAGGTGGTTCTGGCCCACCTAATTTTTTCGGACCGCGTGCCAAAAAATTTGCATCTACACGGCAAAAAAAAGGCGGGCCGTCCCCAAAGTAACGGTCCGCGTGACCATCTTTAGGACTGCCGCACCCAAAATGAATGACGTGTAAATAGGGGTTCAGACTCGTGTTGTAATCCTTGTTAAGAACCTCTTGCTGAAACAAGATATTGATGATATAATACAATAATACAACGCTCAATACAACAGCGGAAAACAACAAATCTAAGAAACGACGCTGGACGTTTCGTAAACACGATGACCTCGGAGGAGAATGAAGAACATCCTACAAAAAACAGCAAAAGGAAAACACTTACCCACTCCAGCGAGGAAAGAACTCTACGAAACTATGTCCTACGGCTTGACTAGTGAACGTGGTAACTGAAACTGTGCTAATGCGTAGAAATGCTACGTGCCGGCGTATTTATATCGCGCTGAACACAAACGGCTTGCATCCTGTTATTAGCGATACCATTGGACAACTATAGCTAGGTAAGCCACAAAACAGTGAAATCTTCCTTTTGGCAATACGCCTGTTTGTAAAACACTATTATCGCTTTACCGCAGAATTCGTACGTGTTCTGTTAATACAATAGGAGAAAACAAATGGAGAGTTTCGCAGTTAACTACAGCAATGGCAGCAAATTAAAGCGAGCTAAAGTCAATTAATTTCTTTCCTGCTTAAGGGTGTAACGGCGGAGAAATCACAGAGCTAGATAAAACACGGCTAACCGCAAAGCAGAACTAAAGAAACGCGTGCCGTGAGAAAGCGACAAACCGAATCGCAAATATAATACCGCAAAGAAAATGCTTTGTGACCTAATTATCGAGCTCGGTTACATCAGCATACGCCTTTCTCAACTTCATGATAAAGATCTAGAACAGTTTACTCCCATTATACTCGGAGAACCTAACCAGAACATAGTTCAAAACCACTTAAGCGTAGCATTGTTAAACGTACTTTAGTATTTAAACGGTAGATATAGGCATTTATCCCTTAAAATTTTTTCATCTGTTCGGATTTCCTAGCTGAAAGTCTAGTGATCCGAGAGTTATGGGGATCAAAACTTGCCTTTTCGACAATTTCAGCCAGAAAAAAGGCTCTCGAAATTTCTAGGTGACCTTTTTAGGGTAAAAATCCGTTAAAAATGGGCACTTATACCATTTTTTAGATGTTCGAAAATTCTAGATCTCAAATCGTCTTCCGAACAGATATTTTCCGAAAATTGACGTTGGGTGCCCCTATTCAACCTTCCACTGACTCTGCTGACTGTACTCCTGCGGTGGTAGTATTTGAAGTTCCTTCAGTACTTGACGTCGAAAGCGGAAAACAACAAATCAAAGAAACGATGAAATCTACAACAGGAAAGTGGTACTACGGTCGCTGGACGTTTCGTAAACACGATGACCTCGGAGGAGAACGAAGAACATCCTACGAAAAACAGCAAAAGGAAAACACTTACCCACTCCAGCGAGGGGAGAACTCTACGAAACTATGTCCTACGGCTGGACTGGTGAACGCGGCAACTGGAACTGTAGTAATGCGTAGAAACGCTACGTGCAGGCGTATTTATATCGCACTGAACACAAACAGCTCGCATCCTGTTATTAGCAATACGATTGGACAGCTATAGCTAGGTAAGCCACAAAACAGTGAAATCTTCCTTTTGGCAATACGCCTGTTTGTAAAACACTACTATCGCTTTATCGCAAAATACATACGTGTTCTGTTAATACAATAGGAGAAAACAAATGGAGAGTTTCGCAGTTAACTACAGCAATGGCGGCAAATTAAAGCGAGCTAAATTCAATTAATTTCTTTCCTGTTTAAGGGTGTAACGGCGGAGAAATCACAGAGCTAGATAAAACACGCCTAACCACAAAGCAGAACTAAAGAAACGCGTACCGTGGGAAAACGATAAACGGAACCGCTAAAATAATACCGAAAAGAAAATGCTTTGTGAGCTAATTATCGAGTTCGGTTACATTTCTCCCCTGCTTAGGTCGTCGTCCTCGACAGACCACAATAATGCTTATTTAAACTAACAGACTTTTTTACCAAAAGCTATATGCTAAGAACCAAAATAAAAGAATGAAATATACTGGAAAGTGTTTAACAGTCAATGTCACTGAGTTATTTACTGTTGATCTTGGAGCTCTATGGGGATTAAAATGCTGTCCTGCTGTCGTCCGGGTTGAGCTTCTCAGGGTTGTCTCTTCAGGGGGCTCTGGGGCTGGGGGTTCCACATGAACTGGTTCTTCGGGGATCTCTGCAACTGGGGGTACTGGAACGGCAGGTTCAACAACCTCAGGTTCTGTATGGGGCGCTGGGTATCCTGGTGTCGCTTCAATGGGCATTTCTGGAACTGGGGGCTCACTGGTCTCTAAATCTTCCGGGGAGGGGATCACAGGCTCACAGGGTTCTGGAGATGCTGTGTTCAATACAGGATGGGGGCGTCTTCTCATCACGATTATTTCTTCTTCATCATCTTGGGGTTCAGCGGGCACTCTGTTATGTCTCGCTCTTGGGGGTATCAAATGTGTCTGCACGATGGGGTTGGTGTCAAGGCATGGCTGTACCTGCCTATGACATGGTCTCATCAGGGTCCTATACACTCTCTTGCTGGATCCATCTCCATGGGCTGGAGCAACTGTATAAACAGCTCCTGTAAGTCCTGGCGTCTCTTGATTTTTGTACAAGGTGGGATCCCAAGGATCCTGTCTCTTGTTTCTGCCTCGAGGATGGCTGCGTAGGTAGACAAACTGGCCTTTTTCAATTGGCTGGTCATTGGCACTCTTGTCGCTGATGGCTTTCCGAGCATCTGCTTGTTGTTGAGGTGCTCCCCTGCTTTGAGGTAAGCATCTCGTAGGCGGTCTTGGTGGGAGTCTAGCCAGTCTGTTTCAGGTGGATCCTTTTCGTCTGCTCCAAGCATTAGGACTAGCGGTAAGCGGGGGTTACGGCCGAACATCAGGTAATATGGAGAGTAGCTCGTGGATGCATGTGGGACGACGTTATAGGCATAAAGAAGTTCTGGGAGCTACTTTGGCCACTTTCTCTTCTTTTCTGGTGGTAGTGAACGCAACAGCTTGTGCATGGTTCTGTTAAATCTTTTACATTGGGCATTGCCTTGCGGATGATAAGGAGTGAAAACCATTCCTTAAGGAGTACTTTAGCTGTGGTGCTCGCCCGCTGGTCTCTGGTAGGAACTGCGTGCGTGAACTTTGTGAAAACATCTGTCATCACCAACACGTTCTCCCTACCATCTGTGGCTGGCTCCAACAGTGTGAAGTCGATCGCAAGAACTTCTAGGGCTCTAGTAGCTAGTAGGTGTCCCATGGCTGGTCTAACACGTGGTAATGGTTCTTTAGACAAGGTACATCTTTCACATTTCTTTATCCATGCTTGTACATCGCTTTGTATTCCTGGCCAGTAGCAACGGTCTCTAATCAGATGTAATGTTCGCTCTGACCCTTGGTGGCCCATACCATCATATAGGCTGGTGAGTACTTTCTCTTTAAGTTTCTGGGGATGGACTAACTGTTTTCTTTAGCCGCAATGGGGATCTTGAATGACTCGATACAGTAGGCCATTTTCCTCTTCAACTTTGTCCCATTGGTTGAGCAATGTAACAGCATCTCGTGTTTCTCCTCTTCTTTCCTGGCGGGGGGGGGGGGGGGGGGGGGGGGGGGG
>CALNXI010001423.1:95443-110247 GCA_942486025.1 Porites evermanni | reverse complement strand
CAGGGTACAAAACCAGCTTGCTCCCTGCAGTGCATCGAAAGATTCTTCGATCCGCGGTAAGAGATAAGCATCTTTAAAAGTTTTTGCGTTTAACTTTCTGTAATCCACACACATGCGGAGGCTACCATTCTTCTTCCGTACAAGTACTATTAGGGAGGAATAGGGGCTGTGGCTCTCTCGGATTATGCCTTTACTTAGGAGTTTCTGAATGTGTTCTTTTGCTTCTTGGTATTGTCCGGGGGGTATTCTTCGGAAAGGCTGATTTACGGGGATGTAATCTGAGGTGAATATCTTGTGCTTTACTGTTTCGGTGTAGCCTAGTTTATCATCATCAGTTACAAACATGTCCTTGTACTTAGCCAGGAGCTCATCATGTTTTGCTTGCTGCTCAGGGGTGCAATGCATGTCTTCAGGGGGAATGGGTGTAGACTTCGGGGAATCTTCTTTCTTGGGGGATTCTTAGGGCTTGGGTTGCATGACTACTTCACTGGCAGAGACTTGTGTGAAGGCAACTGCCTGGTTGTCATCCTGGACACCTGCTACTGCATGCATTATACCAATTCTCTCACGGGGGCGAAGCCAAACATCTTCTTGTGCTATGTTAGCAACTTGTACTTTGACACGTCCGCGACTGAATGATGAGAGGGTGCTCATGATTACTAGTCCATGACATGATAGATTTCTTAGGGGCCCGATAAGGACAATTGAGTCTTCACCAGGCTGTGATCCTTGGTAACCAGTGGCGTCTACAGTTGTGATCATTCCAGCTGGGATCTTAACATTGCTTTTGCCTGCAATCTTCGCAAATCCTCTAACTGACGTCATAGCTTTTCCCGCAGCTTGAAGTGTATTAGACCAAGAAGAGTCTTCCAGGAGTTTGGGTTCTTTAATCTCTTGGTTCATTCTTTGTATAATTTTCATTCCAATCAGACCTGGCACAGCTTCTTTACGGGCTCTTGATTGGGGATTAGGGGGGTCTCGTAACACGAGATACCTCTCTTAGGGATGGTTACACCTTGTGCTTCAAATTCTAGTTCCAGGTATCCAATGTATGGTATTTCCAGGCCATTAGCAGCTGTAAGGGTAATCCATTTGTTCGTGTCAAGCAGTTCGCTTCTTCTATGGCGGAAGTGCTTATTAAAGAAACTCTCAGTGATGGTGGAGACTTGTGATCCAGAGTCAAGAAGACAGCGTACATGTACTCCCTCCAGCTTCACAGTAGTGACTGGACAACTTCAACTGCTCTATCTGAGATGTTATTTTAGCATTGTTAAGGTTACAAGGTAAGCCAGGACTGTTCCCTCCTGCCGCCTGACTCTCAGCAGCAGGGGGTGGGGGCTAGTTTGACGGGTCAGGTGGAGGCCTGGGGGTGAGGTTCCGGAGGGGCGGGGGTCTACTTCTTGCTGTGCAATTTCGAGCAAAGTGTCCTGGTGCTCCACACTGATAACACCTGTCACCACCTGCGTCAGGTCTGGGCTGTCGCTGCTCAAACTGGGGCTGAGGCTGTACATTCTGTCCTCTGCTGGTGGACACTGTGTTCAACGTCTTGAGATTGGCTGCTAGATCTTCAATAGCCTTTCGCTGGCCTTGCAGGATTTTAATCATCTCATTCATGGCTGATTCGAGGGAAGAGGGCTTAGTGGAGGTACTGGTGTCATGCGACGAAGCCACCCTGGGGCGTGGTCCACAGGACTTCTCGTCTTCTTCAGCCCAGCTAATAGCTTCCTCTCTGGTGTCTGGAAAGAAAACTTCCAGGTGTGTTCTGATAAATTTCTTAAGTTCCTTTCGAAGGAGGGGATATCTCTAACATTTTCGGCAAAGTGGTCTCGAAGAGCCGCGTCTTGGCCACTTGATTTGGTCACACTTTTCTTCTCTATCTTAGCTTGCAGTTCTCTTAGCGCTTGGGAGAATGCACGAAGGGTTTCGCCTTCCCTCCGTCGGCGGTCATGAAAGGCTTTTAAGAGCTGGGGAACAGAACGCTTCTCACCAAAAGACTCTTGAGGGAGATCGAAGATCTTATCCGAATTCTTAAGGTCACTTTTAGGGTAAACTTTCATTTCTTCTTTGGCAGGGCCCTCTAGGTATGAGAGTATGAAATTCGCCTGCTCTGGGAAGGGGAGTCTTCTTGAAGCGATTGCGCTTTTCGCATTATCAATGAAATCCTCCATGGACAGTTTATTATCTCCATGTCTTCCAGGGGTTGGGATGGGGTGGAGCTCCTGGGGATTCCTTGGCTTGGAGGGTTTTCAACAGTTCGTATGCCTGGTTGTGTTCTTCCTGTACTTTTGGACTTTCTGTTTGAGTTCCTCCACCTCGCCCTCAGTATGGGACGTGACCTCTATTGCCCTTTTCTACTCCTAGTGCTTTATTGTATTTCCAAGATTTTGGAAGCCAAATAATACTCGCTACCCCACTCCTGGTACCAAAATGTGACCGAGCCGCGCGAGTAGGGGAGGTAGCGAATGGCAACCAACGAAAGACAAAATGCGTACAAAACAAACAAGAATTTTAATGGCCAATTAGCGGAAAAGAAATACAATAAAAACAAATACTAGGAAAACGAATAAAGCAACAAAAAGGGAAAGAAAGGGCCGATGAAAAGGGCAATAGCGCTAAAAGGAAACAACGACGCTAAAAATTACTAAGACGGTTAAACAATACACGCTAAGAAAATAAAACTACACTGAAATGTAAAAAGTAAACAAAACACGCTAAGAAACATGATAGGTCACGAAAGAAGAACAAGCGTGACAAATAGTACGTGACTCGTGTCAAGAGTCATATGATACGAAGACTAGAAAACACAAGCTAAACGAGGTCAAACTGAAAGGTTGTGATCTACGATCTCGCACAAAACGGTGGCAAAACTAGGAGAATTAACTACGCTAAAAAAATTAGAACGGATAAGAAACTAAAAGATAATGACTTCAGAGCGAAAGTGTTAAATACAACAGCGGAAAACAACAAATCTAAGAAACGATGAAATCTACAACAGGAAAGTAATAGTACGGTCGCTGGACGTTTCGTAAACACGATGACCTCGGAGGAGAACGAAGAACATCCTACGAAAAACAGCAAAAGGAAAACACTTACCCACTCCGGCAAGGGGAGAACTCTACGAAACTATGTCCTACGGCTTGACTGGTGAACGCGGCAACTGGAACTGTACTAATGCGTAGAAACGCTACGTGCAGGCGTATTTATATCCCGCTTAACACAAACAGCTCGCATCCTGTTATTAGCAATACGATTGGACAGCTATAGCTAGGTAAGCCACAAAACAGTGAAATCTTCCTTTTGGCAATACGCCTGTTTGTAAAACACTAGTATCGCTTTACCGCAAAATACATACGTGTTCTGTTAATACAATAGGAGAAAACAAATGGAGAGTTTCGCGGTTAACTACAGCAATGGCGGCAAATTAAAGCGAGCTAAAGTCAATTAATATCTTTCCTGTTCAGGGGCACCCAACGAGGATATACTTCAAAACCACTTAACATAGCATTGTTGAACGTATTTTAGTATTTAAACGGTAGATATAGGCATATTTTTATCCCCTAAAAACTTTTCATCTGTTCGGATTTCCTAGCTGAAAGTCTAGTGATCCGAAAATTATAGGGATAAAAACTTACCTTCTCGAAAATTTCAGCCAGAAAAAGGCTCCCGAAAATTCTAGGTGGCCTTTTTTAGGGTCAAAATCCGTTAAAAATGGGTAATTATACCATTTTGTAGATGTTAGAAAATCCTAGGAGAGGCAGGCAAGCAAGAAATTTTACAACAAATGCTCCGAAAATTCTAGATCTCAAATCGTCTTCCGAACAGATATTTTCCCGAAAACTGCCGTTGGGTGCCCCTGCCTGTTTAAGGGTGTAACGGCGGAGAAATCACAGAGCTAGATAAAACACGGCTAACCACAAAGCACAACTAAAGAAACGCGTGCCGTGGGAAAACGATCAACGGAACCGAAAAAATAATACCGAAAAGAAAATGCTTTGTGAGCTAATTATCGAGCTCGGTTACATCAGCATACGCCTTTCTCAGCTTCATGATAAAGATCTAGAACAGTTTACTCCCATTATACTCGGAGAACCTAACGAGAACATAGTTCAAAACCACTTAAGCGTAGCATTGTTAAACGTATTTTAGTACTTAAACGGTAGATATAGGCATATTTTTATCCCCTAAAATTTTTTCATCTGTTCGGATTTCCTAGCTGAAAGTCTAGTGATCCGAGAATTATAGGGATCAAAACTTGCCTTTTCGAAAATTTCAGCCAGAAAAAAAGGCTCCCGAAATTTCTAGGTTAACTTTTTTAGGGTAAAAATCCGTTAAAAATGGGCACTTATACCATTTTTTAGAAGTTCGAAAATTCTAGGAGAGGCAGGCAAGCAAGAAATTTTACAACAATTGTTCCGAAAATTCTAGATCTCAAATCGTCTTCCGAACAGATGTTTTCCAAAAATTGACGTTGGGTGCCCCTATTCAAACTTCCACTGACTCTGCTGACTGTACTCCTGCGGTGGTAGTATTTGAAGTTCCTTCAGTACTTGACGTCGATATTTGATGCAAGTTCACCGAGATTGACCTTAGACGCCTCATGCATGCACGACATGTTAAAATATTCTTAAAGGCTCTGCGGAAATTATCTAACCTCAACGCATACACAAAGGGATTCACTCCCGAATTTGTTAACATCAGAACAAACTGAATGTCTCTCACCCAGTGAATAAACACGCAATTACAATTGGCGCAAAAGTTTATGATGTAGATACAAATGCACGATGGCAAATAAAACGCTAAAAATAACATCAACACAATAACAAGCGTCTTTGTGATCTTTTTCTCCCACTTGATCGCTTGCTTCTTCGCCAGATTTTCTTCGGTGTTGTCGTGCAGGTTGTCCCATTGTTTAACTTGAGCTCGCAAGAACTTGAAAATTTTCGAGTTGGTGAAAAGCAACACAACGAACGTCACGACGACTGCAGTGTTGGCGAAGACGAACCGAAACTTGTCGTAGCCTACTGCGAAGTAAATCATGGATAATGAAACAGACACGGTCCAGACACCAGCAGAAACTAATAAACTTCGTTTTGCGTTGAGCTTCGATCTGTAAAATAGAGGATATGTAATAGCGACGTAACGATCTAACGCCAGGGCGGACAGGCTCAGAAGCGAAGCAGTGCAGGAAATGAAAAATGAAACATGCATCGTTTTTCTGAGGGGCTGATTAGGGATTCCAAAACCCTCGAAAAAATGATAAGCTTTACCGAGAGGAGCAGTTATGAGACCAACAACAAGATCTGCCAGACTCAGATTGACTACAAGGTAGTTGAACGGTGATCGCAGGTCCTTGTTGGGGTTCAGGAAAACGGCAAGAATCACAAGGAAGTTTCCCACGGAAGCAACTATCGTGATCAGTGTTGAACAGGAAGCAGTCAAGAAAGACAAATATGTCGGTGCTGTTACATTGCTACAGGGATATTTTCCAATGAGCGACATTTTCTAACCAGCGGAAGGCCTCGTACATGTAGCTTTGAATATGACAAATGTTGAATATTAAGCGAGCCTTGAACGCAGCACGTTTTAGAATACTTCCGGTCGAGGTATTTTTAGCCATCCTTCTTGACCTTTTATTAGTTAATGCTGTAGGATATTTGCTTCAATGAGCACATTCCCACCCTTCGATGTATCTTTATAATTTGTTTTTTTTTGTTTTTTTTGTTTTGTTTTGTTTTTTTTTTTCGGAATTAGGATTGT
Source organism: Porites evermanni (assembly GCA_942486025.1). Classification (NCBI taxonomy): domain Eukaryota; kingdom Metazoa; phylum Cnidaria; class Anthozoa; order Scleractinia; family Poritidae; genus Porites; species Porites evermanni. The sequence goes on along the minus strand of CALNXI010001423.1, from coordinate 104,490 downwards.
GGGGGAAGACTTCATTTCATTTTATTGGTTAATTCAGATTTACAATTTTATTTTGTTACACGTACGGCCCACAAATAGCTAAGGCTAGTCTAGGTGGGCAATGTCTGTAACAAAATGCGCACTCCAAATGATATTTAATTGACAAGTTAACACAAGTTATTTATATAAATGGTACAAAAGGTAAAGAGCAGAAGAAAAGTTACTTCTTTAAGGTATGTGTGCTGTCTTGACCCATGTTTCGTTCCAATTGTAAGTACTCTTGCGGAGCTCAGAACTACATGACCACGGTCTTCCACGCACACGTAGAGCAATGAGTGGGGCTGTAAGGCTCTACGTTGTAATGAGTATTTAAACAGTTTAATCATCAATCCTTGGATAAGAAATCGACGCTTGACTGGTAAAACAATTCAGAGCTCAATAAAAAATGAAAAGTATTACTAGAAGGGTGGGGTTAAGAAAAAAGCCTAATATCGTATCGTGTGGCATCGGAAATGTATTATCTTTAAGACATTTCCCCGTTTTTTGTTCTTTTAATTTCATTTATTTATTATTTGTGTTATTTATTTGTTTATAATTTTGAGCTGCGTCATCATTATTTATTCATTTATTTATTTAATTTTTTTGTTTTTCTTTCTTATTGTTGTTGTTTGTTTGTTTGCTTTTCGTTTTTATTTTACAAGAAGAAGTACATTGAGAACTGTGAGATTAATGTTGTTCTCTTCTCGGAGGTAATTTCAATATCCAAACTTTAACTCTGGTGAACAAATCGAGCCCCATATATCTGAGAACAAAAGAACTTCCTGAGCCGCATAAATAGCGTCATAGTCTTATTTCAATCATCTCTAACAGTTTTTATTTTCTCCATATTCAACAGACGTCTGCTTGTCCTCCAGCGGCATTAGTATTCGATGGCTCATCAGTGCTTAATGTCGATAATTGCGTTAGATTTATTGAGATGGACCGTAGACGACGAAGGCATGCACGGCACGTCAAGATACTCCTAAAGGCTTTGCGGAAGTTCTCTAACCTTAATGCATACACGAAAGGATTTACTGCCGAATTTGCCATCACGAGAACAAACTGAATGTCTCTGACCCAGTGAATAAATACACAATGGCAGCTAGCGCAAAAATTGATGATATAGATACAAATGCACGATGGTAAATAACAAGCTAAAAATAACAGCAATACAATAACAAGTGTCTTTGTGATCTTTTTCTCCCACTTGATCGCCCGTTTCTTCGCCAAGTTTTCCTCGGTAGTGTTATGGAGGTTGTCCCATTCATTTACTTGTACGCGGAGGAAGTTGAAAATTTTGGAGTTAGTAAAAAGTAGTACAAAAAATGTCACAGCGACGACGGTATTCGCGAAGATGAAACGAAACTTGTTGTAGCCTACTACAAAGTAGAAGACTGATAATGAAATGGAGATGATCCAAACAACAAGAGACACTAAGAATGTTCGGACTGGATTGAGCTTGCTTCTGTAAAACAGGGGGTACGTAATGGCCGCGTACCGATCTACCGCCAAGGCTGCCAGGCTCAGGAGTGAAGCGGTGCAGGAGATAAAAAAACCTTCATGCAGCGTATCTTCTAGGTACTGGTTCCGGTGACTGACTCCCTCCATAACATGGTAGGCTTCGCTCAGGGGAGCAACGATTAGTCCAACGACAAGATCCGCCAAGCTCAGATTGGCTACAAAGTAGTTGAAAGGCGATCGCAGGTCCTTGCAGGGGTTTAGGATAACAGCAAGAATCACAAGGAAGTTTCCAACAGTCGCGATGAATGCAATGAGTGCGGAGCAAGAGGCCGTTGAGAAAGATAAATATGTCGGCGCTGTGGTATTGTCACACGGATACTTTTCAAGAAGAGACATTTTCTTTTTCTCCCCAATAGTCAGCAGCCACGATGATTTAAAAAAACGTGCAGCAAAATTTCAGAATACGAAATTCTTCCGCCGGGGTCTTTAGTTTCGGTTTCTACACTTGAACCGTCAGACAAGCCGTGACCGATTCCTTAATTTATTTTTAGATCTGCCCCCGGAAAAACGACCCCTTAGAATAATGGTCACATCCACTGCATTCACGAAGCGCATCAGTAATCAAGGTTTGCGCATGCCTTGAAAGACGCATTTAGCACCATTTCGTGACTTTATCAGGCACCCTACCACTTATAATAAGAATTTTTTTTACTTTATGGCTACTTCAAAGTGAAAAACTGTTGAAACAAGGGTTAACATGCATGATTATTACGTCATAATGACGTTCAACTGTCAATCAAGCCATATTGTCAATCAAGTTAGATCCAGATGATTCCCAGAAATAACGACCACTGATCATGACTACATCCTCCTGAGTAATTTCGGTAGGCCGATGGGGGGCCTCCGAAGAACACCCCCTCCCCTCTTACCGCATGGCCCCCATTAAAGCAAAAAGAAAGAAAAACGAACAAACTTAACTCACTCACTCAACCTCCTCATCCCGCAAAACTAAATTTAACTAAACCTAAAATTTTACCAATGCCACTATGAGAAAAGTGCATTTTAAAAAGCTGTTAAACGACCGCAGATTTGATACTACCACCGGTGTTTGTATTCAACGACCCATCAGTAGTCAAAGTCGACACCTGTGTCAAGGACCGAAGTTTCAGGAATGCTTGGCAAGTCACTCTTAAACGCTTTGCGGCAATTCTCCAACCTCCAAGCATATACGAATGGATTCACTCCAGAATTTGTCATCATCACGACAAACTGAATGTCTTTTATCCACATAATAGACACACTATCGCAATTAGAGCAAAAGTTTATGATATAGATGCAGATGCAAGAATGCAAATAGTAAGCTAAGAAAAACAATAACATAATAACAAGGGTCTTTGTGACTTTTTTCTCCCTCTTGATCGCTTGCTTTTTTGCCAGGTTTTCTTCTGAGCTGTCATGGAGATTGTCCCATTGTTTAACTTGAGCGCGCAGGAACTTGAAAATTTTTAAGCTGGTAAAAAGCAAGACAACAAAGGTGACAACGAGGGCTGTGTTAGCAACGATGAACAAGAACTTATTGTAACCCACTGCAAAATAAATCATGGATAATAGAATGGAGACCATCCAGACACCAATGGCCACTAAGAGACTTCGTTTTGTGTTGGGTTGTGACCTGTAAAACAGAGGATATGTAATAGCGACGTACCGATCTAGCGCCAGGAAATGAAAAAAGACACGCATCGTTCCTCGAAGACTTTGATCAATGATGTCCAGTTCTTGAAAGAAATGATACACTGCACCAAGAGGAGCGGTAATGACTCAGATTGACTACAAGATAGTTGAAAGGTGATTGGAAGTCCTAGTTGGGATTCAAGAAAACAGCAAGAACGACAAAGGAGTTTCCAACGGTCGCGACGATTGAGATCAGTGTAGAACAAACAGCTGTCGAGAATGATAAATATATCGGCACTGTGGTATTGCCACAGGAATATTTGCCGAGGAAGGACATATTTTCAACTTCCTCAAGCGGCTTCGTGGCCCCGACCAGAAAAAACGAGGTTTCGGAAATACATACATGTCCAAGAATAAAGACAGCACCATTAGGATTGAACCCTCTGTACTATATAGCTTCCGGCTTAATGTATTAAATCTCTAGATGACCTCTGAGTCTATCGGCACATTATGCAATTAACTTAACGTAGTCAGAGGAGGTTTATGACTTCTCATTATTTATTTATTTATTTATTTATTTTAATTTCCTTTTTACCGTCAGAAAACCAAGGATTACGAAGTTAACCTTATGCATGCATTTTCAAATGACATAATTTTTCATAGCAACATCTCTCCCCCACCCCACATTTTGGCTTTTTCATTTTGCCTTTTTATCGTCAATCCTAGTGAAATATCGCAAAGTGAATCTTGGCGAGGCCTTTTGTTTATTTATATTCTTTCATTCTCCACATTCTTTATTTAATGGTTTAAACTCTTTTTTGGTACAGGGAAAACAGAAAATAGCTTTAGGGTATGACCTATATATGGTACGTTATGGTGAATTGATAGCATTAAAAAAGACTGCGAAGCACTGCAGATGATAAGTTTTTCGGCAGAGCATAGCTAAGGTTTCAGCATTGTGGCCTTCCTCAAGGCGAAAATTTAGTAGTGATATAATTAGTTATCAATAGTAGGGATAAATCTGGTTCAAATGCAGTACTCGATCTTATAAAAGGCAATCCGGATTTTGGAATGCTTGTGGAATCCGGAATCCTGGGCTTTGAAATCCAGAATCCGAGCTCCAAGCAATCCGAGATCCGGAAGCCATAGCGTGGACTTTGAAATCCAAAATCCAAGACTGTCTTGGATTACGTACCCTAGGTACCAGAGTTTATTCTCACGTGCGATAGGAATGCTTCGGTGCCGGCTACCTGAAGTAAGTATCAAATACAGCTATCACTAGCATATTTTGTTTTAATCTGTTTGTGTTTATTTTATGTGTTTTTCGTTTATTCTCTGCATTGCTAAATATGAGGGTCAAGACACTTCCGTGGTGGCCGTTATTATGCGACTCTCTGAAACATTCCTCATAAGTTGTCCTCTGCGGAACTCACACGAGAGAATTCCCTTGATGGCTAGCCGGTAATTTTGCATTCTACAGGGATACACAATTGGATTTATCCCTGAATTAGCCATCACAAGATAAAGTTGAACATCCCGAATCCAGTTGATAAACACACAATTGCATGTACTACACAAGTTTATAATGTAAATACACACACACGATGGAAGGAAGCAAGCCAGAAATACCACCAGCACGATCACAAGAGCTTTAGTCATCTTCTTCTCCCATTCCAAAGCTCTTTTCTTAGCAATATTCTCCTCGGTGCTGTCGTGTAGATCTTCCCATCTTCTAGCTTGCTCTTGAAATATTCTGAGGATTTTTGCATTGGTGGCAATAAGAACCGCAAACGTCACGATAATGGCAACGTTGGCAAAAACGAATCGATAAATATTCAACCCAAATTGGAAGTACATCAACGATAGCAATGCAGAGATGACCCAAGCGATGGCAGATATAAGAAACGCTTTCCAACGATCCAGCCTGACCATATAAAACAATGGATACGAGACAGATACATACCGATCAACTCCCAAAATGATCAAGCCGAAAAGAGATGCATTGCACACAGTGAAGTACGAGAAGAATAAATCCTCGTGGATCTCCGGTTTCAAACGGCTCTTGAGTCCTTCGGATACATGGTACATTACCGACATAGGGGCGATACCGATTCCAACCAGAAGGTCTGCAAATGCCAAGTTCGCAACGAAATAGTTGAATGGCGATCGGAGATTTTTGTAGGGATCCAAAAAGACGGCGAGTAGAACGAGTGAGTTTCCGACGATAGCGACAATACTAATTAGTGCGGAGATGGAGGCGGTTGTGAATGAGAGAACAGTCGGAACAGTGGCATTACTACATGGATATTCCCCAATGAGGGACATGTTCCCAAGGTTATGTCGTTCCACAAAACAGAATCGAGGTCACAGAGACCCACAGATTGTCTCTCTTTGTACAGCAAGAATTAAATATGTTCGCAATTATTGGGAACAAAAACACTGTCAGGATTTAAGTATTGATCTTTTGTCGTGTCCGCTGACCCTTGTCCAACCATGCTTCCCAGATGTAAATGCAGTCAGACTAGCTAAGACTGTGTCACGCAAAAGTCACGCAAATAATCCAAGTTCGTATGAAGGTCCATGGCACGCCAGTTCTATATTGTATTATTTTTTTTACCTGTTTATCTATTTATTTATTTATTTATTTATTTATATTTTTTTTATTTATTTTCTATATGACAAACTCGCCAACAACTATTATTCCACACATACTTTTTTTCTTTCACGTAAATCTTAGTCTATATTTCAAGTTATTCCCTGTAGTAGGTTTTAAAATGATCGTGTTCATGACCATGATGATGATGACCATGATGATGTTTATTTATCATATAATGATAATTGCAACCCTATCATTTTAATTCTTGAATTATCATTGTTTTTTCTAGTTACTTAGAGCAGTTTGATCTGATTGTTAGCTGTAGGAACCGACGTCAAGGTGGGGTACAAGTGTGTACGAGTTTTCAAAAGACAAACAAACAAGCAAAACCGAAACAACTATTTGCAGAAAAAAAGGAACGAGAATTTGTCATTTTTATAGTTCATACGTACATTTATTTCATTCCTTGTTATGACTAACAAAATAAGATAGAGTAAAGAAAGAACATGCATGATTTCAATATTTTCTTCCACTAATGGCCTAATCTGTCTGCTTTTGTTGACGGATCGTCACATAAAACCATTTATGGAATGTTAAATCGTGGCTTCTTCCTCCTGTAAGACAGTCAATGGCAAGTTCATTTTCCTGTAAATCACAAAAATGCAAAACACTTTTGTGGATTTTTTCCATTATCATCTAAGGTAGTTAACCAATGATCAGAAATGTAAAAATACCGAGCCGTCAAAGATATACCAGAGTGATAAACACCCGTATTAACTGAACGCATAAAAGACATTTCATAAACAGTAGAACCCCTTTGATATGTGATTCAACTGTACAACACTGTTGATTCGACAGTGGTAGAAAATTAAACAAACTTAATAACTTTTTTTCCCCTTCCCTTTTTTTTCCCTTCATGAAAAATCTGCTCTGAGTTAAAGAAAAAAGGTAACAATTGAACTCAAAGCGTTGCTGCAGACAAAGTCTTGAAATCTTTCTGAATAGCATTAACCCTTCAGCTCCCTTAATAGCCGAGCAAATCCGGTTATAAACTGTCATTGATATTCGCGATGGACCAAAAAAGGAGCTGTTGAGTACATTCAAATTTAAGCACAAACCCCTAAAAAGACAATAAAAGACTATTACCAATGATGAGAGACGTAACAGTAACTGGATCATATCCCTGATGTCTATTGAGCTCTTTCATACACACTCTAAAGATTTTGGTCGTGATGTACTGGGAAATGTAAAAAAAAAAACAAACAAACAAACAAAAGAAAACAAAGATTACACAATGCGTCGTCACATAAGAAGATGACCAATCATTATTAAATAATATTAATTTATTATTTTTATCAAAGTTTAAATGGACTTCCTGCAGTGTAAAATCATCGATAGTTCTTCTTAGGGGAATGGTGGAAACAACTGTATTCGACGACTAGACGTCTAGGGGACGTAATGCTAATAGAAGGTAACACCCATAAGATGAGCCCGATGGACACAAATTTTCGAACTTAACATCTTAAGGTGCAAGAAGCTTGTATTGTCAAATAAATTGTCACTAGGGCATTTCAGGGCTTCTTTCCTAGTATTAGACAGGTGGGCATGCAAATGAGGGAACCGGAGCGGAAAGACTAAATCATTTACTATGTCGCTCAGTATTTCCCACGCTTTCTCTTTAACCCTATTCGGACTGTTACCCGCCAACTTTTTTTTCTATTGAGCAATGACGTCATCATGACATCACTACTGTTGTTAAAGATTGTTTTGATAATCAAAATCTAAATCTAAATCTAAATATCGTTATGTCGGCAAAATCGTTTGGGACATCACGCCAACTCTAAAATCAAAATCAAGAAGTTGGCTAACACATTTTGTCAGACGCCATAATATTTTTAAATCGTAATATGGCGTTATATTAACATCAAATTACGTCATTGTGTCAACCAAATTTTAGCTAGATGTTGGAAATGATGGGTACATTTTTCGTTGTAATTTTGGTGGTGGGTTTAAAAAGTTATAGACGGAGGCCTCAGGAGCGCTAGCGGTTTTTTCATGCCCGAGAAATTTCTAGAAATCAAACGATACTTCTTTTTGATTTCATACTGCAACACGATTGGCGAATCGAACAATGCCTTCTCCATATTAGAGTTTTCTTTGGCGGGAAAACGAAGAGTCCATGTTTTGATCTTTTCAGCCATTACCGACACCATGTTTCAAGGTCATACGACAATCGCTCTAACCGGGTCAAGAAATCATAGGAATGCATATACCTCGACCCAGGCGGCTATACTGTTGTACTCAGGAATGAGTCTTCCTTCTTTCATATTGTGGCTTGCTGTAATCAGTACAGTAGGCACTTGATTATAAGTCTTGTTAAATGTGACCGCCTAAAGTAGAATTCAATACCAGAACACGGCTTAATTTCTAATGAATACAGTGCAAATCCATAACTTAAATGAGAAGAGATACATATAACTTTTTTTTCAGACTTCTATTTAGTTAAGAAGAGTAGCTACACATTTAAGCTTTTAGAAAGACTGCATATAAAATATTCAACGACATCATCCTAGTCAAACGTTGCCGTATAGCAAATAAAAGATCAAGCTATACCTGACAAAAAGCATTGTTGTTCGCTTTCAGTGGTCGATCTGTGTTACTAAAGTGTATGAGATGCTGCGTAGCTTCCATGCCATTTGGGAGTGTTTGATAAGCAATCCAGTTCTACAAAATTGCGAAAACACAAGGTAGCTTGCTTCATGTTTTGAAACATGAATTAGGAACTAGAGATCAAAAAACCGTATTCCCCCCCCCCCCTTTTCACTTGGTTCTATAATGACGCTCCCGCGGGTAATTTTGTTTAGCTTACACCTTGGTCTACTTTTGGTGGACACTCTCCTTTCCCAGAATGAGTTTAGTTTAAAGACTTTTAGTCATGCAACAAAAGGTTGAGCAGAGCCCTAGTCTAATTATGATGTCGATAATGATGATGACGATACAAATGGAAATGAACGAACAAAATGATCGCGACTGGGTGTAATGACACAGTTATTGATAGCCTCCTCAACAACAATAATGATGATGATGATAACGAGGATATTCCTCTAAATTCAAACCTTGAGATAGTCACTCAGTTTATCTGCACAACCCTCGCCCCCCCAACCCCCCCCCCCCCCCCCCCCCCCCCCCCCCCCCCCCCCCCCCTCCCACCACCAAAACAACACACAACCCCACGCTTCTCTTGCGTTTGAAATAGATTCACCCACTTTTATTTTCTATCACTCCCACCCAACCCCTCAAC
>CALNXI010001423.1:77687-95431 GCA_942486025.1 Porites evermanni | reverse complement strand
ACCGGCACAAATCACGCGGAGGGGGGTTGAAGGACAATTTTTTTCAGTCCCGCCTCAAACAAAAACAAGTGGGAGCGTAAAGAGGCTTTTTCCCTAAATCTGCACCCTGTGCTATTCCCTCCCTGTTTCTCTGCACCCCCCCCCCCCCCAACCCCCCCCCCCCCTCCCGCCTTTCTCCCCGTCATAAGGCTGACTTCAACAACGAAAATGGCAGTGACGCCAGTGTTATTCTGGCTAGTAAAATTATTCACCACTCTTATATTCTCATGCAGTCCATCAAAGTCCTGTAATTCTCGAAGGCAGATTCTAAAAGATTTCGTTGAGGCATCTTCCACCCACACAGTTGCAGCGTCATGTTTAAGGCCCGTGCACATGTGTTCAGCAGTTACTAGTATGTATGGTGGCTCTGAGAACTTTCCCTAAAATGCAATTTGAACGCAACACCAGTTTAGAAAATGGAAATAATCAGTTCCGCAGATTTCGAACTCCTAGTCTATACTTTTTTGTTTAAATGATCGGGAATTCAATCAGTCCTCTCTTTTATTTACTTATTTTTTTATATATTCATTTATTTATTGTATTTTATTTTTTTTAAAGAGATTTTAGTTTACGGCACTGATCTTTACCGCGGAGACATAAAATTTTCCAGCTCTTTGAAGTGATGTTCGATAGGCAAACTAGAAAGGTCACCAAAAATAGAAATAAACTATGCACATATAATTTATTATCAAAACTCTGCTTTTTTGAAATATGAGTTAATACCGGCGACTTCACCATATTAATTGTCAATACAAATCGCTTGACTAAATTTAGAATGAAAGTATAGCGCGTTGGAAAATGAACCCCAGGGCCGGGATGTTCAAAGCTGGTCTAAAATAACCCAGAGTTAGTGCGAAAATTGAAGTTAGATATGAAAGCTTAAACGCAAATTCAGTTTAATTCATTTTGTCTAAAATTTAATAATTGGATGCTCTTAAGAGATTAGAGGAAAAAATCCTAGAAATACTTTTGAACAAAAGGAAAAGAAATGCGGATTAGAATTTAATCCCGGGTTAGCGCTAATCGGCCTTCGAACAACCGGGCACTGGGGTGATGACTTATGCTGGTACAGTTCTGTTACTGTACCTCAGGAATATCGACGCTTCTGCAATGTGTTCCATCCCACCAGGAAACGAGGCTCTCCTCCCCAGCAACCGCTCCTTCAGGAGCACCTTGGTAAGCGACGAAATCAACAAACGTCAGTCCATTGTCTGGGGTCTGGCGCTCTAAGCGACCAGCCTTCAATACGCATGCGCTAAATCCTCCAGCGTAAATTTTCTCTGTCCAAGTAACTGCAGCATCATGAACGAAGTCACCGGTCTCGTTGAAGTAGTTAATAGTTGTTTGCACGTGTACTCTCCGATAATTATTAAAGACATTCTTTTGGAAAATTGCTTCCTTGCATTGAACATCCGATGAATTCAGACGAAGAGCAAGGCGACCGCGGTACATAATGAATTCTGCAACAGGGAAGTCAAAGACTTGTTCACTTCTCTTTCAAGTCAGACTATAATATAAAATTTGATCATGGCGCAACGATGGAAGAACACAACAAACTTCAAATATTATAGGGCGTGTACTTTTGGGACTTGAAACTTCTTACATAATTTAAAGCAATAGGAAAAGTACTTGGAACTGTATGGTCCTGAATCGGGAATACTTATTTTATGGAACTGCAATGATCATAAAACTAATATATATGTGGCCATTCGAGTTCGACAAAATTAATAGAACTTCGTCGGGATAAGAGAATTGCAGAGCATGTCAACAATTTCAATTCGTCCGGACAACTGAGAAATATGGCCTTCAATCCCATTATAGACTAATTCGCTAAATAACAAAAAGTCCTTAAACGTGCATGGCTGAACTTATTAGAACGGGGAATTTGGAGACAGTATGGACTAGAAGGTCGTATTTTTGGTACTAGCGCAACTTGAGAATTCTACTTGCCACAAATGGTAGGTAGTATTTTAAGCTGAAACAATTTTAGCTGCCGTTAATAATGCTGAAGGCTAGGCGAAAGCGATGGGTGCGCAAAGTGAGGCCAAAACACTTAAGAAATGTTACGCTTGCATAATGCCCAAATTAAACTTGCAGCCACAAATTTGATACGGTATTATTCGAAGTGACTTACATGAGCAAGATCCAAACAATATCACTTACCATAACAAGAGCCTTCATGCAGCACGGTAATGTTTGTGCGCGTTTGGCAGACATCCAGTTTGTAGAAGCAGTGATTCTGGTATGTTTTCCCATTACTTCCACACAAGTGATCTTCAAAAGTTGGGCAGTCTGTTTGACATGCGCAATGCGCTTCCGCAGCACTTGATGCTTGACATAGACCATAATAATTACACGTGACTGAATTACATGGATTAAGGTCTTCAAGAACAAAATAATAATAGAACAGTTATTTAGACATAACGGCTTTAGTCACAAGTAAACCAATGCTTTCATTGTGATATTGAACAAACAAACAAAAAGCCATAAACAAACGGCTAACAGTGAATGATTAAATGAGTAAATAGTTAATGAATGAACAAATAAACTAGTGAATAAATGAACGTACATAAAAAAGAAAGAACGAAAGAATGCGTAGAAGAATGAATGAATGAATGAATGAATGAATGAATGAATGAGCGAGTGAGTGAGTGAGTGAATGAATGAATGAACGAACGAACGAATTAACGGACGGACGGACGGATGGATGGATGGATGGATGGATGGATGGATGAATGGATGGATGGATGGATGGATGGATGGACGGACGGAAGGACGGATAGATGAATGGATGGATGGATGGATTGATTGATGGATGTATGAATGCATGCATGAATGAATGAATGAATGGATGGATGAATGCACGAAAGAATGAAAGGCGGGGTGGATGAACGGGTGGATCGTTTCATAATAAAGGAATATTGAAATGTAGGAAGATAGACAATTCAGTGATCTTTGTCTTGTAAGGACGTTCATTGTTGTTGTTGTTCCTATTGTTTAATTTGTTTTCTCAATGTTATGTAGTTAGCTACTGATACGGCTGTTCTCACCTCCAATGGCAAGAAGGCTGATAGTTACAGGATCATGATGCTCATCATAGGGTTGTAGATCCTTCATGCAAACGGTGAAACTGCTTCGGGTTATTTCCTAGACAACAAATATTCAAACCTGTTATGCAAGATCGAACAACCCACCTTTTTAATGCTAGACAAATTTAAATTTTTATATAGTCACTCGAAGCTAGAACTCAAACTATTTTTTTGGAATTTATTTATAAACTTCGAGGAAGGGAATCAAACACCCAAGGGTGTGTTTCACAGATGTCAAAGAAAGCTCTCCGTCTTGAATTATACTTATAATTGCAAAAACTATAAGCCAGGAGAAACATAAAATCCAGGTCAAACAAAATCAGTCAAGAAATCCTGCCATAAAAAGTGCGCATTTCTATGATACTCTGTTTTCTTGGGTTCTGTAGTTATCGACATTTGCGAGATGTCTTCTCAGAGTGTGGAACTAACCTCTAACCATTCAGTGATGCCGTTGTGCTTAGGATAAACCGTGTTGACGTTTTTTGGATCCATTCTGTGGCTGGCACTTGTTATCACGATAGGTGAAGCATAGAATGGTTGGCTAAAGTTGACTCTCTGTTTTTAAATAACGAAAAAGATAAAATCAAAACAATTATTGCATACATCGTAGTGTCAAGCATATGCACATGAGTTTGAAGGACAATTATTCTTTACCTTATATGCGCAAGCCTAAGGTGTGATTAAACGGTAAACGGTAAGCGAATTCGATTAACCCTTTGTTGAAGTTTTCGACTCAGAGGGCAACTGCGCATGCATTTTTACACACCTGATAGCAACTTGTCGCGTTACAGAGGTAACTGGGATTCCCTAATTCGGGAAGTTTTTGTTTGTGAAATCCAGAATCTTGGGCCTTGGAATCACGGAATTTGAAATACAGCTAAAAAAAGTTTGGAATTCGTTATCCAATTTCCGTTGATAGGGAATCCGGAATACACAGCATGGAGTCCAGAATCCAAGACTGTTTTGGACTCCTTTAAAAGGGGGAGAGACATCTTGGCAAAGGAACCGAAGTAGTCATTATACAGACAAGAGGTCCCGGCTTTAATGGCGATGAATGTAAATAGTTCCTACCACATTTAACATCCTGACAACATGGGCAAGAGGGGACGAGGTCCCTCAGATCCTGATGATTTCACTCAGGCATCTGGGCAACTTGCCTTCCAGAAACAAGGCTACTTAGTTACCAAAAGTTAGAGGTCTAACTAAACGTGTTTTGTTTTTTTTTTGTTTTTTTAATTAACAATCAAGATCAATATACAGAAGTTTAAGAAGAAATTGTTGCTCTTACTGAAATGCAAAACGTACCTGGCAGAAGCTATAATGTTGGACACTTGTTAATGGCTGGTCGTTTGGTAAAGTCACATTGCTTTTGATTGGAATTTTCTTATTCCACTTACTGGGAATGTCCTCGAGTGCAAGCCACGCCTAATTTAGAAAATAAACAATTCTATTGAGCTACTTTGGATTATGATATTAAGTACCTATATCCTTTTTAACCTTCACCAACTTTTATCCCATTACTTAGCTCGATCAATCCTGGACTCTACCGTGAACTGTGATGTCGCCAAATGAGACTGGCAGAGTTCTCTCGCGCACACTTTCGTAGACGTCGCAAAGAAAGAAAGCCTGGAGAATATAGCCTGGGATGGTCTTTGTCATTTAATGCTGAAACAACAAATATTTTTGCTGTTATCTAATGTCAATAGATAGGTATTGTAGATGTTTTCACTTACTGCTCGAATGCTTGAGTGAACGCCGTCGAAATTCTTTAGCTCTCTTAGGCAAAGCTTAAATCCAAACGTTGATATGCCCTCCACCCAAATTAATGATGCATCGCCTTCTTTTTCTGGCTGTCTTTGTACTGGTGTGGCGTAAACATAAGGGACTCTTGTAAATCCCTAAAGACGATTGCGTAAATCAGGGTTGCGCATGTACGACTAACTGCGGCACTTGTTGCCCTTTTCTAATAATCCGTATTGTAGTGATACAGTTGTAAGATGCCATTATCATGTCATTAATAGTAATTATAGTCTTAATTAATTCATAAAATAAAAACTACCTTTCTTATCTTACAAATATTCCAATTTTGAACTAAGTTACATCGTAGAAATTGCAGAGCTAAATTGTGTTTAAAAAAACGTAAAGTTATTAACTCGGTGACTAGAATTGTGTCTTAGATTGTATTATGTGACCTTCGATTAAGGCATAATAAAGTTTCTCAGAGGATGTTTTCTCTTGATGCTTCTTGTTTTTTTTTAATAGATCATAGATGTTAACCGCCTTCGATATGTATCTCCGCTTTCGACACTGGTCTAGGAAACACCACACAGTCGTAAGCCCTGGATTAACAGCACCGTAGACGGATAGCCCATATGTCAAATTAGGGATAACTAGATTTTGCAGATAGTCTAATTCTGACTGAGTATAACCCTCCTTCCTTAACGCTATCAGTAAAAAAGACATTTGTTAGTTTTAATTACCATTAGCTCTTTGCCTACATGTGTAGTGAATCGGCAATGTTCCTGGAAAGTATAACACCAAAAATAGAGAGAGCTCTGGTGACACGAGAGGAAAAACCTGTGTATATATACCGGCCAACTAATTTACTTCAATAAGAACTGTGGCATAGTTATGTTGATCTTCGCCATTATTCACATCAACATAATAAATTGTTATAAGTGGCACCCTGTGAACTTAACATTAACCAGATGATGAGCACGAAATTGTGCCAAAGTGGTCGAGGATTTGGTGATAGCCGGTGAGTGGTTCCCCATGTAAGCAATCATATACAACTAGGTATACCTATCGATAGAGTGCCAACGAGCAAATCATGCGTATTTTGCTTAGGAATAAAATTCCTTTTTTTTCCCATTTGACCGTTTCTTGGTCCCTTAGCTTCCTGTTGCAAGGATTATTTTCTTGAAAAGTTGTGAGATTCAGTATGGTGGCTTTACAAACCTGCTATGTAAAAGTTTAAAGTGCCTTGAAAGAATAAAGTCAGCTTTGCAGAGGAAGCGATCGGGAATATTATTAAGTTCAGCTACAAATCTACTGTCGGTTCGGTTTCACATTGTTGATAAATATTTGCACAGTTTAATCATTTAAACCTCCTTTCAAATTTCCCAAGGCTTTTTGTTATCGGATTGAAACTTAAAATGATTCGCTGGGCCATCTGAAATGTTTTCAAGGACATGCGGTGTACGGCACGTCGGTATTTAATTTTAACTGATTATTTTTATACTGAATCGGCCACGTTTCGAAAAAAATGGCGTTGTTTTCTTTTCCTTTGTCGTTCGCTTTAGGCTTGTAATTCGTTTTTGTTCTCATTGTTTTTGTTTGCTGGTTGGATTTTTTCCGCAACACCAGATTTTCCAATAGACAGGGGCACCCAATGGATCTGTTCCTCAAAATATCTGTTCTTCAGGCACATTTTTGCTGGCTGGGAGATGTGAAAGAAATAATAGTCCTTGGAAGGAAAGTGTTGCTGGGAAAAAGATAATTCAGGGTGTCAGAGGGGATTTGAAGTCTAGAATAGCTGCTACGGGTTACTTGTATGGGTTACTTACCACTCAAGATCTGAATTGTGCCCTAAGAAACTGCCCAGTAAGTCAGGTTGCAGGTTGTAAGGTTGCTGGCTGGGAACTCTTCCATCAGTCTTGCTGGGAGTGAGGAACAGATAATTTTTTTCCAGCAATCTCCCAAATTGCTTAAAATAGTCTCAGAAAACTTTATTCACGCTTTGTTCTTGTTTTTTAGGTCTTTTTCTCAAAATTTCCCGTTGGGTGCCCCTGAACAGAAGCGACTGCATTCTTCGTGTCAAGCTTTCCTTATCTCCTCGTGTAATCTGATCCTTTTTAGTGGTGAGAATATTGCTTGCTGCACATAGAACACTTTTGCTGTTTTACAAACTTCTCTTCGTTAAAACTTAACATTATGGCCCCTAAAATTAATAGAATATATCAAGTGCTCATGTCTCTTGACTGCGGTCGCCGGCTTTGACGAAAAAAGTTTGGTAAATGAACACAGGAAGTCACGACGGCGTGAAGTGTGTGAAATTTTGTTTGTTATTCAACTTGAGCCCGTGCGCCTCGTACTGCCTTTTGATTGGTTGACAACTGACCACTTGGTCTCAGGGGAATCTACATTACATTAGGTTACACTTTTTTCAGCTCGATCGAGAATTTTTCTGCCTATTGCCCGGTCTTACGCGACTCTATTCTGCTGCCGCCTCGCCATCCGAACGTCTTCGCTCGGATGGCTCGTTGGCAAAAAGGAGTCATGCATAATAAGGCTGCTATATCGAGGCTGCACACGATTTAGCCACTGCTTGTAAATTGTATGTAGTTATCCGAAATGCAAAAAACTCGGAGATGAGATTTAGGTCATGCAGTTTAAAACTCTTAAACAACGCTTTAAATATTCCCAGTAGCAATGGGCAGCAGTATTCTAAATGAGGTAACACCTAGGCTTTATAAAGAGAGATCGTAACGTAAAAAGAAACCATGCGCTCAACCCTCCTAATGCGGCAATCTTCATCATCGTCGTCATTATCATCATCATCATCATCATCATCATCATTATCATCATCATCATCACCGTCACCAAACAACATTACGCCTGTTCATACAGGGCATTTTTTTTTACCTTTGCTTTCTGTTACCTCTATAACTTCAAAACTGCCCATCCTACGTCCACCAAAATTATACACAATAATGTGGTCATCATTTGCAACTTCTGGGCATAACTTGATCTGACGTTACAATGACGGCATATTACTGAATTTATTGATGGAATCCAAATTTCCCTCAAGCGAAAAATGCTTAAATAGTAAGGTCTCTGATAAGATCAACACAAGTGATCCTTAACAATAGCAATGATGTCGTGATGACGTCATTTATTACTAAAAAGGGAACTGGAAGCATCCACCATCTTGGATCCCTCATTTTCAATTATTCAAATGTATTCCATTTTACTTAAATCTCGTATAAATCGAGGTATTTTTAACCGAAAACTTAATCTGTCTGAGTATAAAAGGATGCTTAATTAGGAAGCCCCCAAAAAATGAACAAAGTATGAAATTCTGAGAGAAATTAACACTGTTGAAAATTTAACTCAGCATCTGTCATTTGGTCGTATTAAACTCGTGTTACAATAACTTTGATAAAATAACGCTAAATTAAGTGTAATGTAATAATTCAGTCTCATAAAATAGTAATAAAACCTGTTCTTTAGAGAAAAAAAGAAATTTTGAAAACTGTGGCGGTCAAAACTCGGTTGCCATGATCTAACATCAGTGTTGACATACACGTTACGACGACTTAAAATCTTCCCAGATAAATTTTTGGAACAGTCGCTAAGTTTGGTGGTCCTTGCTTGAACAGTTTTGAAGTTATTTAACTTTTTAGTGAGGGGGAGCTAAAAAGTCCCCCCACCCGGTCTGAATACGGTTGACATCATTCAATAATCGAACAACAACGTTAGATCTCGTTAATATCATTTGCAACTCGGACCCACCTTTCCCTTCAAGTCAACGGCCACACATACTGTTCCTGTTGTCCAGAGGGGAATGTCTTCAATTCCTTCCTTCCCCCCACTGGGTACGACATCATAAGCTAGCCATTGTACTGTCACCTCCCTGCTCGGTCTAATTGGCCCCGAAGTGGCGACACACGCTTCAAATCCCGAGACGTTTACTCGCTCGACCCAGCCCACCACAGCTTCGTATGTCGGTGCCCGTGAATGATGATAAGAGAGTTGGACTCTTATGGAGTCTTCCTTGGTGAACGATGGTACGAAGGAAAGTGAATGACAAAGATGTTCGCTGTACGGCAAAATAGTGACCGTCTTTCTTCCAAACAACATGGCAGCTTAAATAAAAATCACGCTCCTAGTAACTAAGGGCTGATTGATTTGTAGGATACACGTAGGGCTTTCCCATTTATCAGTCGGAGGTTTTTGTTATTTTTAAGCTTAAAAACTGAAAAAAAAGTCCATGGGGGAATAGTACGGCTCTACGCATAAACTACAAATAATGTTCATAATGAGCTCAAAACACGAGACTATATTGACACGTGACTCCTTGAATGGGCCAAAAAAATTAGCAGCAAAGAGTAGGCATCTTCGCTTGGTGAGAGGTTTTCTAGGCTCAAAGAATTAGCCCCAATAGTGTTACATTATGTGATAACAGCTGACGTCCTCACAAAAATGCACTTTAGTTTAAAAAGATGCACAGACTATCTTCAAGTGATTTAACGTGCACGTGATTAAAAAAAGGGTGTTGTGGACGTCGCACGTGCGTTTTATGTCGCCCATTGCAAAACAACCGATTTTGGCTATGGCTGTTGTTGCTGATGATGTTCGCCCTGAAACAGTCACCAGTTGAATGGACAAAAGTTCATAGAACTAGAACGTCATAGAGTAAGGATAAGCTTAGAGTAGGTCAATACGTACGAGAGGTATAATTGGACTAACCTGAAATTTCAGGAACCACGGCTACTACCTCCATTGCAATAAACCATTCGAGGATACGCATTGTGATTCGAGACGTTTCCTATATCCGATAAAGACCTAGTCTACGAAGTAAAGTTTGTTTTCATCGAAAAGTAGCAATTCTAGAAAAGCAACCAGTTATGGAACAAACGAAAACTTAGGCGATGGGAAACAATTGAAGTCACCACATTTGCAGCATCGCCCGTTCGCCTAAACTTCGCATCCATGCTTTTGACTTAAGCGTGATGAATCGAAATTACACAAATTAAAACACATTTCAAAAGACAAAAGCTTTCTCTTCCCTGGGGGAGGGGGAGGAGAAGGGAGGGGAGGGGAGAGCTGGTTGCAGCAGTCCTTATGGTTGTTTTGTTATTGCTGTTTTTAATGTAGTTACGGCAGCTACTCCGCAGGTGAGTATTTTATCTTGGTGATTGTGCGCCTGCAGGTAGGTTAAATGATCATGTAGTTAAAGTCGCGTATTAAAATAATAGTTTACCGGCTTCCCTCCTCCCCTCCATCGAAGCAGAATTTACCGCTGGTAGTGACACAGGTGAAAGAAAGTTGAATCTCATTTCAGCTAAATTTGTTTACTTATATTTTATTTTCAGTGCTCTTGTTTTGCTGGCTTGTTTAATTCGCAATTTAGGGTCTTACTTTTCCTGGTATAATAACCGTGTTTTGTAAGGTATCTGGGAAATGACATCATACGAGAAAACGGAAAAAAATGTGCAGAGGAAAAGTTTCACCTGAGATGAAAACGTTTTTTCTTTTGTAGGCACGTGCACTCCCCAACAGATAAAAAAATAAAAATAAATGCNGGAGAAGGGAGGGGAGGGGAGAGCTGGTTGCAGCAGTCCTTATGGTTGTTTTGTTATTGCTGTTTTTAATGTAGTTACGGCAGCTACTCCGCAGGTGAGTATTTTATCTTGGTGATTGTGCGCCTGCAGGTAGGTTAAATGATCATGTAGTTAAAGTCGCGTATTAAAATAATAGTTTACCGGCTTCCCTCCTCCCCTCCATCGAAGCAGAATTTACCGCTGGTAGTGACACAGGTGAAAGAAAGTTGAATCTCATTTCAGCTAAATTTGTTTACTTATATTTTATTTTCAGTGCTCTTGTTTTGCTGGCTTGTTTAATTCGCAATTTAGGGTCTTACTTTTCCTGGTATAATAACCGTGTTTTGTAAGGTATCTGGGAAATGACATCATACGAGAAAACGGAAAAAAATGTGCAGAGGAAAAGTTTCACCTGAGATGAAAACGTTTTTTCTTTTGTAGGCACGTGCACTCCCCAACAGATAAAAAAATAAAAATAAATGCTAACTGAAAATTTACCTCTACCAAACCCCGAACCCACCCCCTCCCACTCTCCGCATTATCATTATCATTGTCATTATCATTATCATGGTTATTATTACATGACGATGGAGGTTAGTTCCTAAAGGAGTCAAAGGAGAGAAATGCTTTTGTTCTTGAACAGGTGACCATCACTGTCGCCGTAACGTCACGTGGTTCAGTCAAGTGCAAAAAAAAAAACAACAAACAAAAACAATTTAGTATAGTTGAAGTGTAATCTTTATTCTTTTTTTGTATTTCATCCTAGCAACCTGGCCTTTCTAATGTTGTTTAGCGACATTATTACATCTGCCAAGAAAGGATAGAGGGGACAGAGAAGGCATCCTCTCTACACACCCTATTCCATAGATAATTGGTCTCGAGTTATTTTTAAGACCACAGATCTAGCTCAAGGGGGATTAGACAACAGCCAATCACATAGCGCGAATGAGTTCCGCGTGGATGACCCACGCTCAGAGCCACGCGTCCTTCACGAATTGAGGCAGAAAAAAATGGCGGAAGACGCGGAGAGCGATATTGCTATTCGTTTTGTCGACGAAAACGACTAAAGAGAGATTTCTGCTAAAGCTGTGTCTGCGAAACGAAAATTAAAAAAGAATCGCCTTTCCTCTCTTGTATAGAGCTAATAGTACAGCAGGGAAATCCTTAACACACTGAATATTTTCTCAGGATCATTTATAGTTGACAGTTTGAAGAGCGCGATTTCTGGTTTTATATTTATTCTTTCATTAGTCTTTTATTATTCAACAAAAATAACACTTGGCGTCCTATAATAATAATAATAATAATAATTTAATAACTTCTAGAGCGCTATTTACATTCACTGATCAACAGCGCTTAACAACTTTAAAAAAAATAAAATAAATTTCAAATTTGTAAAACTAATTACATGTACATGAATATTACTTGCTACTTGCTTTATTGTACAAACGACCGGTTTCAATAGACCGGCGAAATTTCTCATTTTGTTAAAGCACTGAGGTTACGATAACTTCGAGTTAAACTGATTTCACGGGTTGTCAAAGAGTCGAGCGATTCCCTTTTCCCAGGTGAGCGCCGACTCATTTCGCTTCAAAATTCAGAAATGCTCTCGATCTCTTTACGCTTTCATTGCCCTTCGCCCGACATGTTTTGTACGGCGTTAAGTCATGCGAAACCTCCACGAAACATCCACCCAGCGCACGAGGTAACTTTATCCCGATTCTAGAAAATAACTCGAGACGAATTACCTATGGAATAGGGTGTGTATGGGGGATGCCTTCTCTGTCCCCTTTATCCTCTCTCGCATCTGCTGAATATTTACAGTCCAAGTACCAACTATAGAGACAACACCCACTTCGGTTGTCGGTGTAGCTTCGGTGTCATCTCGGAAAGGCTCGGTAAACGCCAGATGGTCGACAGTGGTCCATCCGCTACAGCTTTGGCGATTTTTCTGGCACTTAGAACTGCCTTCCGTTTCCCTGAAACAGACCCGGCACATGTTGAATCCTGGGCTGTACGCCCCGCTTGACTGGATCATCCATCCACTGGTAGGTACATCCACCGCTTTTATTATCGGTATCATCACGGAAAGGGGCCGTCCATGAGGGGCGTGTACTCCAGCCGGTACACGAGCTTCTCACTCCCTGACACTGTTAGCTGCCTTCGGTCTCTCTAAAGCAAAAACGATATTCTTGGTTTGCGGGAATGTAGCCCTTCTTTTCGATTCTCCATCGATACTCGCATCCGTGAGCTCTGTTGTCTGTGTACGGCGATCTACGGCGCGCAGTCGAGTTTTCAGGTTAAAGCCTTCGCATAAGAAGATCACAAAAGCAGCGCGATAGATGCTGGCCTCCGATTGGATACACAAATATTTTTTTTCCTGTCCAATCAGAGTCAAGCATTCAAAAGAGTCGTGGAACCGAAGTGGTCCTTAAAAGTAGCACCCCAGGGGCTCTCTCATTCGTTTCTGAAAACTTTCGCCGCATTTTATCCCGACCCGACTAACCGCCCCTGGGTTTCCAAGGATGGATTAAGTGTAGATCTCTTGCTATAAAAGAAAATGCGGCGTCAATCTTTATAAGTAACTACAGTTTAGTTCTACACCTTTAGGGTTCATCCTTCTAACTATTGGTCACATATAGTTGTGCAAATACACCGTGCGACTGCATGAATAAGTACACAAGAAGTTTAGAGTCTGCTTGCCGTTCGCAATACAGTTACTTTATCCAAATGAATTAAATTTCCATAAATAATCCACACAGGAGGAGAAATCTTGCTCTCCGAGAGTGTCTACAAATCTAACTGCAACGCCACACAATAAGAATTTGATAGATTTACCGATAGTGAACTTGTAAGAAATCAATATAGTTTGTCCGATTCGTCTCCCTAATTCCTTCTTGAATCCAGTGAAAACAGTTTATCGTGATAGGGGGTGTTTTCTCTGCTATAAAAAAAATATAATTAAATAAATAAAAAAATTCGTATTTCATGTTGGACTGAAGTCTCGACTATTTTAGGTTTTTTTTTTTTTTTTCATTTTTATGCCTTCGGTAGTTGAGGTAGCGTTCGCTATCCGTTTTTGCTAAGTGCAATACAGTTATTGATTTTATTTTAAAATAACAAATAAAGATGGCTATCATTTTTTCTCGTTTAATATATTCCGTGAATTATTACTTTACAAAGAACATTAACTTAAATATGAACTGCTTGTAAACGCATCGTGCAACAAATCTCATGAAATCAAGCTGACTTGTAAGGTAAGCACTAGCTCTGCCGCGTCGAAAAGAAAAACAGAGGAACTTAGCAAAAAAGCAGCAAACGCACTGACTGCCAGCAGGAAACGCTTATTCTTTTTTATGGGCCAAAACTTCAAACTTCTTCGCGCCATCCAATTTTTTCGAATATTTGGTACACGAAATGGGGCGAGGCAAAATATCGCAGAGATTCGGAACGCGATTGTATCTTCGGAGAATCAGGAAAATTGTACTTAAGTTGAGTTAAAGTTAATCCAATGACAGCGAAAAAGCACATTTTTGCAATTATTTCGATGTAAAAAAGTAGGATTTTAACATAAAAAAGCAGCTTTCTTACAAAAATACATTTCTGTAAAATTAAATCCGGTGTTTTACAACTATCGTACTTGCAAAAAGGCATGAGGTATTTTACATAAAAAAAGCAGTTTTTCTTTACAATATTATTTGTTTGTAGAAAAAGTACTTTTACAATTAAAAACTTTTTAATAAATTACCTTTTTATGCCCAGTTAAGAAAAAAAATGAGTTAATTGCAAGAATGATTAGTTAGAAAAAAAAAGTTTCCATAAAGAAAAAGGTAAATCCAACATATCTGTCCGGCTTCAAAAGAAGTCATTATTTTTCTGTTTTCTTTTTAAATATTGGATTTGCCATGTTATGCTATGCCCAGCTGGGAAAACGTCTACCATCAGTAAATTGACCTTCACAAAAGTTGCGCAATTTACAAAGTGAAGTTTCGTGATAGATACGTTCAGAATATAACTATATCTGATATCTTTCCTGCAGCTTTGCAAAATTGATGAGATCATGTTTTACATTTTAACAAAAACAGATTGCCATCCTCTTCTATCTCTGGATTAAGCCTGTCCACAGCAAGGGAAAAAAGTATTTATTGTAACATAATTTTCAGTTAAAAGTGACTTTACGTGAATAAATTGGTAAGTCTAAAATTGCTGTCACGTTTAATGATAATGAACAAAACAAATGTTTCACCAGAAACTCGAACTCGGATAACTTGAATTTCCCGTTAACTGGAACTAAATTTCTTTTTCCTTGATAAAAAAAACTCGCTGAAATTTACCCCGATAACTCGAATTCTGGTTCTTTGAACTCAACTCAAATGCCATCCCATGAGCTCTTTATGTTGTAGAAAGCCTGGGTAAAAACACTAACTGATTAACACTGTTCAACACTAAAGCAATTTGATTTTTATTGGTGGAAAGAACAGATCACGTTTTATCATTAAAAATGCCTAATCATGTTACCCTTTCTGATGAAATCAGTTACATTTGCATTGCACCAATTACTCTGAAGTGCTGAAAAATCAGTAACTATCGATTTTTAACATGGCAAATTGACTTTTGCCATCGACCCACATAGCCCAAACCCTCGCTAACTCGAACTGTTCTTCGTTTCCCTTCAGAGTTCGAGTTACCGGGGTGCTACTGTATTGGATTTGCCATGTTATGCTATGCCCAGCTGAGAAAACGTCTAGCATCACCCGTACACTGGGCAAAAAAATGGACTTACACAAATTTTGCTCCTTGCAAATATGTCGCAAATATGTAAATATTGAGGAGTAAATGAAGATGGTAAATACATTTGCAGACCAAAACATCTGATGCCCGATATATTTGTACGATTTCAATGTACAAGCGTGTGACGCCGTCACAACCGTCACAACAGAGGGGTAGACTGGACTTGAGCAGATTTGTTACCCATGATGCACTGACGCACAAAGTAATTCTGACTCAAGGAGAATGGCGAAACGTCGTAAGAGTTCAGTTCCTTTTTCTGTTGAAAGTTTAAGGGAAGAGGCCTTCGCCGAAGGAAGAAACGAATTAATTGGATCGAAAATTCTAACCGATATCTCCTCGATTAATCTCGATCAAGTAGANACTGGGCAAAAAAATGGACTTACACAAATTTTGCTCCTTGCAAATATGTCGCAAATATGTAAATATTGAGGAGTAAATGAAGATGGTAAATACATTTGCAGACCAAAACATCTGATGCCCGATATATTTGTACGATTTCAATGTACAAGCGTGTGACGCCGTCACAACCGTCACAACAGAGGGGTAGACTGGACTTGAGCAGATTTGTTACCCATGATGCACTGACGCACAAAGTAATTCTGACTCAAGGAGAATGGCGAAACGTCGTAAGAGTTCAGTTCCTTTTTCTGTTGAAAGTTTAAGGGAAGAGGCCTTCGCCGAAGGAAGAAACGAATTAATTGGATCGAAAATTCTAACCGATATCTCCTCGATTAATCTCGATCAAGTAGAGCATGTGGCTGAAGACGTAAGTGACGCGTCACAAATTCAATATCGCATGTCAGAGAAAATTTATCTGGCATGAGACCAAAAAACAGGGAGTGTGATTAACTAGGCAAATGTGGCATTTACCCTGTTTGCCATATGTTTGCTGCTCAGGATTTATATCTTTGCGACATATTTCCAAGGAGCAAATTTGTGCAAATCCATTTTTTCGTCCCGTGTCAGTAACTTGACCTTCAACAAAGTTGCTCAATGTACAAAGCAAAGTTTCGTGATAGAGACGTTCATAAAACAAAAAATGAGATCTAATACTTTTCCTATAGCTTTGCACAAAATGATGATGAGTTATACTTTCACTTAAAGAACTGATGGTTATCTGTACAGCTGAGGAAAAAAATGATTTATAACAATATAATTTTCAGTTAAAAGTGAGTTTAGATTAAAAAATTGCTAAATCTCAAATTGCTGTCACGTTTCATGATAAAACGAACCAAATGTTTCGCCAGAAAAACACGAAAGAATTTAATCTTAAGTTTTTTTTAAAGTTGCAAAAAAAGGAATGATTAGTAATTTACACGTTTACGTGATGAAAGGTAACTGAAACTTATCATTCTCTTCTGATGGATTAATTATTTTCAAAATTTTCACTGGATTTGCCATGTTGTATGCCAAACTAAGATAAAATTTACTTAGTTCTAAAAACCACGATCAACTGTAATTGAATTTACACAAAAACATCGGTGAATCCATGATCTGTCTCTCCTGATGGAATGATTATTTGCCATGCAAAGGTACTGTAAATGAGCTAAGTAAACGCTAAGGGCGTTTATTTGACAAAAACTGGACAAAACGGATACGGTATGCTTTCGGCGAAAATCCAGTCCATCCGTTTTTCGACACTCGTTAGAAAGCATTTAATGCAGGAAAAAAATTGCTCACAAACTGATCATGAGCACAGAACGGCTTGGAAACTAAAATTTGATAGCATTTTGTTTTGAATAAGGGTATGGGCATGATTTTCAGTTGAATATGCCTAGCGAGCGTAAAAATCGCATCCAGTCTGAGGATTAATGAGAGAGGGAAAATTTTATATATTTAGGCATGACAAAATTCAAGGGAACATTGGTACTTAGAAATAACATCTCATAGGCATGGAAAAAATGGGTTCATGCCCTCGCAGTCCAAAATTGACCCAGCTAAACTTAGGTCCCAGATCTCTCGCCGGGTTGATAATTCATTCCCAGTTTTTGCCCCTCTGGTTTGGCATGCCGGGCATGCCAATGGTGAAGCCACTTGGTTTGGCATGCCCGACATGCCAGGCAAGAAATTGGCATGCCCTGCGAGACTGATTTTGATGTTCGCTTCAGCATCATATCCTGCGAATCACATATAATCGCCAAATATATCTTAAGGAGCTTGAAGTTACAGGTTTCATGCCTGACAATAAATGCAGATTATAACAAAAAAAAGCCATGTTTGTCACAATGTGTGTCACGGGATCGACTGGCAAAACTGAAGACAGAAGCCTGGATTTATAAATAAAAAGCACAACAAAACAACATTATTCATGCATAAAATAGAATACTTAACTTGTAATCAAAGATTAATCCTTTTATTTCAAACCGATACTGACATTTCTGGGTCCAGATTTAAATTTGATCGCGGAAAAGCGTCTTAAACAATAAGATAACAAATCTTCTCAGTATAAACTTATCCATGCTTAAGTTTTATCGCGTCGCAATGTTTCCCGGTCAACAGC
>CALNXI010001423.1:22817-57454 GCA_942486025.1 Porites evermanni | reverse complement strand
GAGGGGGGGTACTATACCATACCACTACTATACCACTATACTCATACCATCAGTATGAGTTTGCATTCTCAAATACATTTTACTAACCTGATTCAAATGCACATTCTGAGTGTAATGTGATGGAAGGTTCTCCAGGTACGCACTGGTAGCAACTGGTATTGCCTTCCGACAGCGCCTGCTCGGGAAAAACAAAAATAAAAATAATAAATAAATAAATTGATTGACGATGCAAGTGACGACAACTTTCTTGAGTGAAACTAGCCTGCAAATACAGCCGCCTCTCCTTGCTCCTCGTCACTAGAGGCGATTCGTAGGAGAGACGTGTGCGCCTTAACGAAAAAAATCCATATTGATGACGTTAAACCTGTTCGGAATATGGTGAGGCGCTCGGATTGGTTAGCCTGCGTAGCATGGCGGTTTTGGACGTGCGCGTAAACAAGCCAAGGTGGGCGAGGGCAGTGAAACTGTGATGGGATTGGTAGTACACCTGACAAAACCGCCATGGTACGCATCGCCCCATCTTAGGAAACACGAGACCGTCTTGGATCATCGGATTCCAGGTACTGGATTCCGGTCTTTGTCAGTGGAACTTGAATATTGAATTCCAATCTTTAGTAGGATTCCGGATTCCTTGAGCTGTATTCCTGATTTCAAAGCTCATGATTCCGGATTCCAGACGCGAAATTTAATCAGATTCCCGATTCAACGAGCACACATTTCCCGGATTGTGGAATCCAGATTCCCTTACATGCTGCAGCTCGTTTGCAAAAGTCAATGATAGACCCGGATAAAGGTAAACTCAAACATATTTACATTTGAAACCCCACGACTACCAGATTAACTATGTTAACATTGTTTTACCCCATCAGTATGGAATTTCCGACGTCATGGTTCAGACGTCTCTCCTGCCGCGAGGATCAAGGGAAGACGACTGTATTAGATTTATAAGGTTAAATTTGTGGCTGAAGCTGGAGCTGGAGATGTGAGTGTGTAGGAGGCAGTCCGTCTAAATGCCAACAGAATACCTGACCAGATCGACTAATTCTCAATCGGCTTTGGGGCAGAAACTAACTAAAGGTTGATTTCCACTGAAGCGTTTTTGGCTACTCACGTTAACGCACGTAAATTTTAATCACGTAAACAAATAGAGGCAAGATATAAAGTGTTGAGATTAAACGTTAAGTTGAGCAAGGTTCTACTTTTACACTTACGTGTAACCTTTCATACATTGCCTCTATTTTATTAATTTTGTGAACGTAAATTTTACGCACGTACGCACGTAAAAATTACGCGACAGTGGAAATCAACCCTAAAGGTGGATTCCCACTGTCGCGTTATTTTTACCTGCGTACATGTACACGCGTAAAATTTACGGGCGTAAATAACATAGGGGCAATGTATGAAAGGTCGCCCGTGAACGTAAAGGTTAAGTGAGTTTTAACTTTAATGTTAACGCACGACCTTCCATACATTGCCTCGATTTTCTTTACGCGCGTTAAATGTAGGTGCCTACGCACGTAAAAATAACGCAACAGTGGAAACTCACCTTAACTAACCAATGAAACTAACATTTAGTTGCAAGTTCCGTAAGTTGTACATTAAATTGTCACAGCAAAACACATGTCCCCTAATCATATTTCTATGAAACCATAACATACATTGTCATCGCGAACCCCGCAATAATCTCCTTAGGATGGATTTTCACTTTCCCGTAACTTTTACGTACGAATGCAGGTTAATTTTACGCGCGTAAATAAAATAGGAGTAATGTCTGAAAGCCGTGCGTAAACGTGCGTTGTTTCGTGCGCACGTAAAAGTTACGCGACAGTGGAAATCCACTTTAAAGGCAAGGCCGTTGACACAGCAAAATACTTACGCTTCCGAAAACTTCATGTCCAGATCCAAATGAGACGCCATGGTTGCGAGTGGAGCAATCAGGTCGCTTTTAGGCGTCAAGAAAAATTCGAATAGTGCAAGAGACACGCGTGCCCAAAGACGACATGATGGAACCTTCGAGGCAAGAGTCAAGTTAAATATGTGTTAGTGTTGCACATTGCTTATTTTCTATCGTTCGTTTCTCTCATTCCTCTAATCTAAAAACTCCAGAATCTGGCGAGCATTCGTTCTCCGGCGAATGTGAAAATCAAAAACTACCCTCACTGACGGAAATTCATAGCAAATGTCAGCTAATTCTCTCGCGAATGTTTAAGTTGTTAAACTGATACGCAGTGGCGGATCCATCAAATCTGACGCTTGTTTGAGACTGAAATTCTTACATCGTATATCGCTGTTTAACTGGCTGAATTTTTTTAATGAAACGCGCGTTGCGTTTTGCCACCAAACTAAATTCCAGGGATATTCAAAAATGTAATTGTTTTTGGGTACCCTCTTATGATCTGTTCGCCTCTGCTTGCAAAGCAGTATTTCCTGCGCCAACAGCGACCGAGAAACAACAGTCCTTTCTGAACCAAAATTTCCCTCCCTACCTCGTCCCTAAACCAGCATTTTGCCCTAAATGAGAAGTAAGTGTTAATGTTGACTTAATGGAGCGGTAGGTGGGCAGTTTCCCAGAAACATATAACGATCCCACAATTTTTCCACAAATGCCTAAACTAACCTAGATTACTATTTATATCTGGTCTGTTTAATGGGTTTGGTCTTATTTGGGACGGTTAAGGGTCCAGGCAGATCACTCTCAAAAAAAGATTTGGATCATTAGACGTTTCTGGGAAACTGCCCACATACCCCTCCCTTAAGCCAACATTAACACTTATTTCTCACTTAGGACAAAATGCTGGGTTAGGGAGGGGTAGGTGGGCAGTTTCCCTCTTGAACTTAGACAAGCAGGATGTGGTTCGTTCAAGTAAAATGTGATACAACTCCGGACAAAACCGGTTGAGACACATGACAAAAATACCTATTTTTTGCCCTCGTCCTGACAAAAATGCTTACCGTCGCAAATTAAAAGACCGTTCCCCCCCTCCCCTATTGCAATGCTTATTGCAGTAACACAAGAATGCACATGTGAGCTGTTAGGCCAAAACAACATTGCACAAAGGGTTGGGAGGGGGTCGACTTTGTTCCCTTTCGACAAGATGGTTGCATGGCGTGAAATTAAAAAATACATGGAAATGTCTCAATAGTTTTGTCCGGGGTTGTAGTTGCTTGCCCAAAGAACAAATTGGAGCTCAAATTTTTTTCGAGCCCTTCGTAATGATGGTTTAACACTCGTAGGTACCTCAACATGAGTTCCTCTGCGTCCTTCGGCCACTCCGTCCCGTCCAGCATCCCCAGTCATCAGATGATCAATCTGTTGTTTCAGATAATCTTTAAACAACACTTCTTCCGCAGAGCCCAGTGCTTCTACGTCGCCTCCTGGTTGCTGTATCTCTCTCTTGAGGAATTTACTGTTTTTCAGCAATGGACTCGATTCAACTGCAAACGGTTAAAAGCGGGCAATTGTTTAGTAGGAGAATAGCTGCCGTTGGAAATCACTGGAACTTTTTAGTGTCACGAAACTTATCGACTTCGCGTTTCGAAGGACCAATTGATGAATATATCGTATCGCATAATTTTATCATATCGTAGCCCTTGTATCGCGATCTGTATCGTCGGTATCGTGGAAAGAAGAATTGTTGCAGCCCTATTACGCTGACTGTGTTAGCCTGACGATCGGTGTACTGTGTGATTGAGTACGTACACTTTTTAGATTGGCATATCGCTGTTTTGATATTCTTTAGTGCTTCACTTTCTCAGCTTTCTTTCGGAAACAAGAAAATTTTAGTTTTTGGACAAAGTCTAATATGAAATTAATAAACGCTGGCTCTCACCATCACCTGTATTTCAACATGAGGTTCAGAGTCTTTTCAGAGTTTCCCTACAATATTTTTTTTAGACTTCATCCTAACTTTTGGGAACTGTAAAATAAACGAGCGGTTTGTAACCTTTCAAAACATGAAAATAAATAATAACAATAATAATGATAAACATTAACATTATTGAAGTCTTATGTAACTCCTTACCCCATTTTGTGTTAATGGCTGGCTTGGCCAACGTGTTAAGCAGAACCGATACAGGGTCAAAAGCCCTTGAACAAGGTTGCACATGAACAAAGGCATGGCTTGAATTTACTGTAAACAGAGAACTAGAACTGTAAAAATAAAAGAAAGAATAATAATTCATAAAACCTTACTAATACTAACGAGTAATAGGCATTTGCCTACAACTAACATAATTAATTTGCTTTCTTATTTAGAGTTGTCAATTTTATTGAGGTTCAAAAACAAATTATGAATATATGACTTTCATATAAATTATTTGAACGGTGGAATGAAGAAATAAATGAAGAGAAAATCATCGCAGTTAAAGTTGCAACTTATGCAGTTGCCAAAAGAAAGCCTGAAAAATGTGTGGCTTCTAATCAGGGACACCCAACGTCAATTTTCGGAAAATATCTGTTCGGAAGACTATTTGAGATCTGGAATTTTCGGAACATTTGTTGTAAAATTTCTTGCTTGCCTGCCTCTCCTAAGATTTTCGGACACCCAAAAAGTGGTATAATTGGCTATTTTTAACGGATATTTACCCTAAAAAGGTCACCTAGAATTTACGGGAGCCTTTTTTCTGGCTAAAATTTTCGAAAAGGTAAGTTTTGATGCCTATAATTTTCGGATCACTAGGCGTTCAGCTAGGAAATCCGAACAGATGAAAAATTTTTAGGGGATAAAAATATGCCTATATCTACCGTTTAAATTCTAAAATACGTTTAACAATGCTATGTTTAAGTGGTTTTGAACTATATTCTCGTTGGGTGCTCCTGAAGCTGGTTCAAAAAAAGTTGAAACCAAAAAAAATTATTGAACTACAACAAATATATGAATTTCATATATTGGAACCGCGGAATGAAGCAATAAATACGAAGAACATCATCGGAGTGCGGTTGCAAAAAGAAAGCCTGAAAAAATAATTCAGGCTTACCGGGATTTAAAAACAATAAATTAAAATTAATGATGTCATCGTGAGGAGTATACAATGTAACTTTACCAATCACTATGAGATGGAAGTTTGCTTGAGTTAACTAGCATCCATATACATAGATAGACTGAGAATAATTCACCTGAGGCTGCCAAGAAGCCTTGCTTTTCTCATGATACTGTACAACTGATCCTCTACTGCATGTTGAAGCTTCTTTTGAGGAGTGATGGTCTATAGAAATAAATGCAAAACGTATTCTTTTACAATAAATACCGCAATAAATCTCAGTTGTTAATTTATCATGTCTGGTAGTAGTTACATGTAAGATGAGCAAACAGGAAACGTTTACGCCCCTATGTTTTACTTGACAATAAGCGCCTCGTGGTGAAACTTTCCCCTCAGTACCACAGTTAAAATAGCATCGCGTCAAGGCATAAAAAACCTCTCTGCTCCCCCCTAATATTACAAATTTGTCAGGCCGAAGAATAAACGATCCTGCACAGACTGTTCGGTCTGTTTTTGGCAGGAACACCTAGGACAAAAGGGTATTGTTTTGGTGAGTTGGACCCGGTACAATAGACCATTTCTTGATACGATCATAAACAAGCTGGTATGAAACATGGAGACAGATATTAAGGAGCTTAACAAAAGGCATTTTTTGAGCCATGCACGTCAACCAGAAGTGAAGCCTTTTTCCTTTCAATATAACCTGCGATCAGGCGATTTTTTTTTTCCAAAAAAAAAAAAAAAAAATCGCCTGATCGCTGGTTACTTTCAATGAAGAGCTTTAGATTCTGACATGAGAACGACTACGAGTACGAGATTTTGTCAATGCTGGGTATTGCTCACGCGTGAACCAGCGTCATTTTGGCGGGAAAACGTGATAGCCGTTGTCACTCTACTACGGACTACGAGTTTCAGCGAGAATGTCATAGTGGTAGGAACAAGTTATCAAATGCTAGAAGTTTTATCATTTTGCTATAGAGAGAGGGCTTAACCTTCTTCAGTATAAATGAAGCTTTCTGGGCGTCTTTTTGTTGAGAGCGTGCCCAAAAACTCTAAGCTAAATCTGTTCTCGTCCTCAAATCTAAAGCTCTCTATTAAGCCTTGACACTACCAAACTTTTTATTCGATACGTGTAAGGGTCTTTACTCTTATAGATAGTCAATTTGTCCAAGAACTTGGGAAAAACCACTGAAAATGAAAGAAAAAAGTCAGCTTTCGGTCAAGGTGAATGCCTTTGAGGACAATCACAAAAATTGGCAAATGCAGACCGAGTCCAATGAAAACAAAAAACTCAGTATCTTTTTAATAATAAGAGTGGATCACCAAATTACATAGTCAAAGTCTCACAAATAATAATAGTCTGTGCAATCTCAAAGACATACCTGTTGCTTGCCTTTTGTTTTACTTGCATAGGTATCCTGATTCTTACCAGACTAATAAAAATAAAATGCCAATAAATAAATAAATAAATAAATAAATAAACAACAATGGCCTTCTGACCCAGATGCGAAACATTTGCTTTTGAAGTTTGAGCATGTGTGGAAAGAAATATTTTGAGATAGTTCTTGGCTCTAAATCTGACACAGTAGTCTTCACTTTTTTCTTTCCTTTTTCTCTTCTCCACTCTTCTTTTGCTTTTCTAGTCTCATCTCATTTTTCTTTCATTTTTCTGGGCATTTATTTCTGCAGAATGGTTTTTGGGACGGCTTTTACTATCTTAGGATTAGATGAAAGGAAATTAAGGTAGGTGGGCAGTGGAACAAGATTTTCATGACCATTTCTGGATCAACGTTACATGTTTTTCTTTACATTTTTTCTGGCCTCCTTGACTAAATCATGCTCATTCAGGAATGGTTTGAAAGATCTCTATACCCTGCACAGATAAGCAGACAAAGTTGTCCTTGAACGTTAAAACTGATGACATCATTTAAGTGGTAGAAGGGATGTGGATCACCACCGGAGGTTCAGGCGTGAATAGGTTAATTAGTACTAATTTTAGTATTAAAATTCTTGAAAAAGCGCAAGTTACAAAATATCTATATTTATAAGTTAAACATGTTTTAAGACTTACAATTTGAGAAGGGTCCATAAAGGGAACACGCTAAAAATAAAGGAGATAATTTTATGAATACAACTTTCATTACATGCAATCAAAACAAAACACTGTTTTCTCACTTAGGACAAAATGCTGGGTTAGGGAGGGGTAGGTGGGCAGTTTCCCTCTTGAACTTAGACAAGCAGGATGTGGTTCGTTCAAGTAAAATGTGATACAACTCCGGACAAAACCGGTTGAGACACATGACAAAAATACCTATTTTTTGCCCTCGTCCTGACAAAAATGCTTACCGTCGCAAATTAAAAGACCGTTCCCCCCCTCCCCTATTGCAATGCTATTGCAGTAACACAAGAATGCACATGTGAGCTGTTAGGCCAAAACAACATTGCACAAAGGGTTGGGAGGGGGTCGACTTTGTTCCCTTTCGACAAGATGGTTGCATGGCGTGAAATTAAAAAATACATGGAAATGTCTCAATAGTTTTGTCCGGGGTTGTAGTTGCTTGCCCAAAGAACAAATTGGAGTTCAAATTTTTTTCGAGCCCTTCGTAATGATGGTTTAACACTCGTAGGTACCTCAACATGAGTTCCTCTGCGTCCTTCGGCCACTCCGTCCCGTCCAGCATCCCCAGTCATCAGATGATCAATCTGTTGTTTCAGATAATCTTTAAACAACACTTCTTCCGCAGAGCCCAGTGCTTCTACGTCGCCTCCTGGTTGCTGTATCTCTCTCTTGAGGAATTTACTGTTTTTCAGCAATGGACTCGATTCAACTGCAAACGGTTAAAAGCGGGCAATTGTTTAGTAGGAGAATGGCTGCTGTTGGAAATCACTGGAACTTTTTAGTGTCACGAAACTTATCGACTTCGCGTTTCGAAGGACCAATTGATGAATATATCGTATCGCATAATTTTATCATATCGTAGCCCTTGTATCGCGATCTGTATCGTCGGTATCGTGGAAAGAAGAATTGTTGCAGCCCTATTACGCTGACTGTGTTAGCCTGACGATCGGTGTACTGTGTGATTGAGTACGTACACTTTTTAGATTGGCATATCGCTGTTTTGATATTCTTTAGTGCTTCACTTTCTCAGCTTTCTTTCGGAAACAAGAAAATTTTAGTTTTTGGACAAAGTCTAATATGAAATTAATAAACGCTGGCTCTCACCATCACCTGTATTTCAACATGAGGTTCAGAGTCTTTTCAGAGTTTCCCTACAATATTTTTTTTAGACTTCATCCTAACTTTTGGGAACTGTAAAATAAACAAGCGGTTTGTAACCTTTCAAAACATGAAAATAAATAATAACAATAATAATGATAAACATTAACATTATTGAAGTCTTATGTAACTCCTTACCCCATTTTGTGTTAATGGCTGGCTTGGCCAACGTGTTAAGCAGAACCGATACAGGGTCAAAAGCCCTTGAACAAGGTTGCACATGAACAAAGGCATGGCTTGAATTTACTGTAAACAGAGAACTAGAACTGTAAAAATAAAAGAAAGAATAATAATTCATAAAACCTTACTAATACTAACGAGTAATAGGCATTTGCCTACAACTAACATAATTAATTTGCTTTCTTATTTAGAGTTGTCAATTTTATTGAGGTTCAAAAACAAATTATGAATATATGACTTTCATATAAATTATTTGAACGGTGGAATGAAGAAATAAATGAAGAGAAAATCATCGCAGTTAAAGTTGCAACTTATGCAGTTGCCAAAAGAAAGCCTGAAAAATGTGTGGCTTCTAATCAGGGACACCCAACGTCAATTTTCGGAAAATATCTGTTCGGAAGACTATTTGAGATCTGGAATTTTCGGAACATTTGTTGTAAAATTTCTTGCTTGCCTGCCTCTCCTAAGATTTTCGGACACCCAAAAAGTGGTATAATTGGCTATTTTTAACGGATATTTACCCTAAAAAGGTCACCTAGAATTTACGGGAGCCTTTTTTCTGGCTAAAATTTTCGAAAAGGTAAGTTTTGATGCCTATAATTTTCGGATCACTAGGCGTTCAGCTAGGAAATCCGAACAGATGAAAAATTTTTAGGGGATAAAAATATGCCTATATCTACCGTTTAAATTCTAAAATACGTTTAACAATGCTATGTTTAAGTGGTTTTGAACTATATTCTCGTTGGGTGCTCCTGAAGCTGGTTCAAAAAAAGTTGAAACCAAAAAAAATTATTGAACTACAACAAATATATGAATTTCATATATTAGAACCACGGAATGAAGCAATAAATGCGAAGAACATCATCGGAGTGCAGTTGCAAAAAGAAAGCCTGAAAAAATAATTCAGGCTTACCGGGATTTAAAAACAATAAATTAAAATTAATGATGTCATCGTGAGGAGTATACAATGTAACTTTACCAATCACTATGAGATGGAAGTTTGCTTGAGTTAACTAGCATCCATATACATAGATAGACTGAGAATAATTCACCTGAGGCTGCCAAGAAGCCTTGCTTTTCTCATGATACTGTACAACTGATCCTCTACTGCATGTTGAAGCTTCTTTTGAGGAGTGATGGTCTATAGAAATAAATGCAAAACGTATTCTTTTACAATAAATCCAGCAATAAATCTCAGTTGTTAATTTATCATGTCTGGTAGTAGTTACATGTAAGATGAGCAAACAGGAAACGTTTACGCCCCTATGTTTTACTTGACAATAAGCGCCTCGTGGTGAAACTTTCAGTACCACAGTTAAAATAGCATCGCGTCAAGGCATAAAAAACCTCTCTGCTCCCCCCTAATATTACAAATTTGTCAGGCCGAAGAATAAACGATCCTGCACAGACTGTTCGGTCTGTTTTTGGCAGGAACACCTAGGACAAAAGGGTATTGTTTTGGTGAGTTGGACCCGGTACAATAGACCATTTCTTGATACGATCATAAACAAGCTGGTATGAAACATGGAGACAGATATTAAGGAGCTTAACAAAAGGCATTTTTTGAGCCATGCACGTCAACCAGAAGTGAAGCCTTTTTCCTTTCAATATAACCTGCGATCAGGCGATTTTTTTTTTCCAAAAAAAAAAAAAAAATCGCCTGATCGCTGGTTACTTTTAATAAAGAGCTTTAGATTCTGACATGAGAACGACTACGAGTACGAGATTTTGTCAATGCTGAGTATTGCTCACGCGTGAACCAGCGTCATTTTGGCGGGAAAACGTGATAGCCGTTGTCACTCTACTACTTAACTCTACTACGGACTACGAGTTTCAGCGAGAATGTCATAGTGGTAGGAACAAGTTTTCAAATGCTAGAAGTTTTATCATTTTGCTATAGAGAGAGGGCTTAACCTTCTTCAGTATAAATGAAGCTTTCTGGGCGTCTTTTTGTTGAGAGCGCGCCCAAAAACTCTAAGCTAAATCTGTTCTCGTCCTCAAATCTAAAGCTCTCTATTAAGCCTTGACACTACCAAACTTTTTATTCGATACGTGTAAGGGTCTTTACTCTTATAGATAGTCAATTTGTCCAAGAACTTGGGAAAAACCACTGAAAATGAAAGAAAAAAGTCAGCTTTCGGTCAAGGTGAATGCCTTTGAGGACAATCACAAAAATTGGCAAATGCAGACCGAGTCCAATGAAAACAAAAAACTCAGTATCTTTTTAATAATAAGAGTGGATCACCAAATTACATAGTCAAAGTCTCACAAATAATAATAGTCTGTGCAATCTCAAAGACATACCTGTTGCTTGCCTTTTGTTTTACTTGCATAGGTATCCTGATTCTTACCAGACTAATAAAAATAAAATGCCAATAAATAAATAAATAAACAACAATGGCCTTCTGACCCAGATGCGAAACATTTGCTTTTGAAGTTTGAGCATGTGTGGAAAGAAATATTTTGAGATAGTTCTTGGCTCTAAATCTGACACAGTAGTCTTCACTTTTTTCTTTCCTTTTTCTCTTCTCCACTCTTCTTTTGCTTTTCTAGTCTCATCTCATTTTTCTTTCATTTTTCTGGGCATTTATTTCTGCAGAATGGTTTTTGGGACGGCTTTTACTATCTTAGGATTAGATGAAAGGAAATTAAGGTAGGTGGGCAGTGGAACAAGATTTTCATGACCATTTCTGGATCAACGTTACATGTTTTTCTTTACATTTTTTCTGGCCTCCTTGACTAAATCATGCTCATTCAGGAATGGTTTGAAAGATCTCTATACCCTGCACAGATAAGCAGACAAAGTTGTCCTTGAACGTTAAAACTGATGACATCATTTAAGTGGTAGAAGGGATGTGGATCACCACCGGAGGTTCAGGCGTGAATAGGTTAATTAGTACTAATTTTAGTATTAAAATTCTTGAAAAAGCGCAAGTTACAAAATATCTATATTTATAAGTTAAACATGTTTTAAGACTTACAATTTGAGAAGGGTCCATAAAGGGAACACGCTAAAAATAAAGGAGATAATTTTATGAATACAACTTTCATTACATGCAATCAAAACAAAACACTGTTGCAGGGTTCGTATTCTTTGGAGTTCTTCAAATTCCATGACTTTTTTTCATAAACTTCCATAGGTTTAGCTGTCACTTTTGAAATGTTAAAACTTATTCTTGTCTTAAGTTATTTTGTTTTTACTTGTTTTGGTTGTTTGTTTGTTTGTTTGTTTGTTTGTTTTTTTATGTATTTTACTCTTGATTAAAGTTCAACAGACACAAATTCTGATGTCCACCAAAATGCATGCCACTCATCACTAACAAATTACTTGTTGCCAATGTAATTAGTCCACACTTCAAACTAATAACTGAACTTCAATGTCCCTTGACTTTCCATGATTGACAATTTATAAATGATATAATTCCTTGACTTTCCAGATTTCTACTTCCTGTAGGAAACCTAGCTGGAGAAAGGTGTTAAGAGTAAATGAAGCCCCTGGGAGAGGGGGTGGGGAGTTGAAAAGTAGTACCCACTGGAGAGAGGTGGGTTCATAGCAGACTATTACCTGTCTGAGAGAGCACACAAGTCTGGGAATACAAGGTCGGCCTGTTTGTCTCCAGATCTCTGGAATTCCCTCGACGCCAGACAGCAGTTGTGAAATCTGGGGCAGCAGCTGATGCCTACAGTATCAGAAAAAGTTTACGCAATGCAACCAGAGTCATTGGCAGGAAAATGAGAGTAGAACCTTTCACATTTTTCCCAACTTTTGGTAAAAGGCATTATTAAAGGCTAAAATTATGCATTGACACTGCTGGAAAGATAGCCTTAAAACAATGTTACATGTAACTGTAACTATTAAACCACGTTTAAACTATAAGGTGGTACATCCAAAGAGAAAAAAGATTATACATGTAGCTCCACAAATTCTCAGAATTTTACAGACATTTAAATACAAATCTGTACAAAATTCCATGACTTTGCAGAGCTATTTCCTTGTTAGTTTTCAACGAATCAGTTCCAAACTTGGCAACTTAACTTGTTTTAAGGTGTTCTTTATACCCATGTCCACAGATGTTCACTCACTTGTCCCAGTCAAAAGTTGAAAAATGTGGAGGGGTCTGAGATTGATTATGCATAATGCGCTTGATATGGTAAAAACAAAGTCTATATTTAAGTTATATACTAGTAAATAGGGTGAAAAAAAAAATAGATTGTAGTCTTATTACCTGCTGTATATTTTTGAGTTTTGTAGTTTGTACTAACCTTGTGGAAGCTAAAGTGCGAAATAATCTAATGTAATTCAGATCAAATGTTTGTGAGGGATGCAAGACCTTAAAAAAAAATATGAAAGCATAGTTATGGTTACTATTAAAATCATGCATGCAAGTGATGTACCAAATACATGTACCTAATCACTAGCATACATTGATTTTGTCAGGGGCACCCAACTTCAATTTTTGGAAAATATCTGTTCAGAAGACGATTTGAGATCTAGAATTTACGGAACATTTGTTGTAAAATTTCTTGCTTCCCGCCTCTCCTAGGACTTTCGAACATCTAAAAAATAGTATAATTGCCCATTTGTAATGGCTTAATCCTAAAAAGGTCACCTAGAATTTTTGGGAGCCTTTTTTTTCTGGCTGAAATTTTCGAAAAAGTAAGTTTTGATCCCTATAATTTTCAGATCACTAGACTTTCAGCTAGGAAATCCGAACAGATGAAAAATTTTTAGCGGATAAAAATATGCCTATATCTACCATTTTAAATACTAAAATACGTTCAACAATGCTATGTTTAAGTGGTTTTGAACTATATTCTGGTTGGGTGCCCCTGATTTGCACCATTATTATTCTTCAATAAAAATACATGTATTTCTTGGTTTCTGATTGGCTTTGATTATTCCCCAGCTGATATTCTCCTTCATCACACAAACAAGACAGGAGCTTATTAAAGGAAGGCAACATGCATGAAAACAACAAAAACAAGAACACCAAGGAATTTTTAAACCTGAAATTGGTGATCATATTATGGATCACATCTCTTTTATGTGGCCTAATTTTTTTTTTCATTTGTAACATTTTATTTTACTAAAATTGTTTCAATTTATTGATTTAATTTAAAATACATGTACACACTATTCATTTCATGTCCTATTAAACCCGTGTATGTGGTGGGGGTCAAATTTATTCCTGGTAAAATTTTCTAAACTACACTGTTGGTTGGTTCTGAATTTCCTTTGTTGTCAAGGGCTAGGAGACCAAAGAAATTGAGAATCAACCTGCAAGGTTAAATCAAAAGTATCCTGAAATCAAATTTGACCTGCAGTCATAATATACACAGGCAATCTGATATTACGCGATGGTGCGATTTTGCACAATTGACCTCAAATCGCATCCGATCGCACAATTTGTGAATAAAAGCTAAATTCAAGTAAAGTAAACAATGAATTCTAACTTTAATTAAACATTTTCCCAATCTTAATGTTATTTAAGGTGATTTACCACTAGAAAAAGTCTTGCAAGACATCTGAAACCTTAGA
This sequence comes from Porites evermanni, assembly GCA_942486025.1. Taxonomy (NCBI): domain Eukaryota; kingdom Metazoa; phylum Cnidaria; class Anthozoa; order Scleractinia; family Poritidae; genus Porites; species Porites evermanni. The sequence continues at coordinate 43,478 of CALNXI010001423.1, read as the reverse complement.
CTAGTTGTGAGCAGTGACCCTTTTTCTTCAGATTTAGTGAGAGCAATGCACGCGCGCGGGAGTGGCGAAGCCGCAAGATGCGTGAAACGAGGGCGATCACTCACGCACTTGGCCATTTGTGTGTCTCATGTTTTGCTCGACGGACTACAGCAAAAAGAGAGACTGCTCGTAGTCTACTGAAACCTTCAATCGCGGTGTCTGCCATATATCTGGGCAGCCATTTTGATTTCAGAAACAAGCAGTGTGGTCAGCGGTGTAAGGGCGTCATGTACTATTAAGCAAGTGTCCTTTTTCTTTTGCGGGTCAAAATAATCAGACAAATTTAACTCTTTTGTTTTAAAACAGATGTTTTTTTATTCCTTTACATTCAAATTGCCTATTAAACAACATTTAAGTGGTTTTTCTCCTTTGAAACCTGGTAAAACAATGTCAATTAGCCCTAAAAAAATCACATATTTTATTGCATAATAGTCCTATCTTATCGCACAATCTACATGGAAAATATCGCACAATTTCTGATTTTTTATCACACCCTATCAGATGGCCTGCATACAGGTGTACACTGTATACAAGTCCAAATATCCCCAGCTTTTACCAAAGTTAAATAAAAAAATAAGGGACAGGCAAGCTCTACTTACAACAATGATGTGAGAAACAGAGAAAAGAAACATGAGGGCACAGGCATAGTAAAATTCATGGGACATCCAGTATTGATGAGACTCCTGGAACATAAAAGTTAGTTTATAGCCACTCCTTTATTTGAGACTAAAGTACACGTGACATAATTGTAAAAAAATGTGCTGAAATAAATTTAAGAAGCCGGTATTAACGACTACATCTCTTAGCAGATGCAGGCAGTTTGCTGGGATGCCCAGGGGCTTCCACTGATACCACATTACTTCATCATTGTAAATCTAGACCTCCCGCCCACAAGCCCGTACAACATTAATGAGAACAAGGAATAAACAAGGACAGAAAGTGGTGTCCTCATAATACAAACACCCCGTTAATCTGGACACTGTTAATTAACAGTCCCATACATGGTGAATACCACCTGTATTAACAGCCGGGGTTCGACTATAGACATACAATTTTTTAGAAAAATCAACAAACATCCTTTTGGACTAAATGAATACATAATCTTTATCAATCAGATACACATGAATATAAATTACATTTTTTAATTTAATTGTTTACTGGGATTTTCATGAACATACCGCATTTTCTACTTCTTGTGGTGCTTGTTTACAAAGTTGCAGCAGTCTTGAAATGTCATAAATGGAGACAAGGTGTAAATAAATTATTCTCTGTTCAACATCATGGTAGACATCAATATCACACTGTAAGATAAAAAAAGAAGCACTAAATTTTAAATAAAAACTAAATTAACACATGATATATTTATAAAATAGTACAAAATTTTACAAAATAAAGGAGTCGTGGTGTACCAATCATCGCTTATAATGAAATCAATCACCAAACAAAAATATGTGATGCGATCAATTATTGAAAATGTCCAATGGTTTATGGCTGGTAATTTTTTTTTTTCTTGGCACAATATATAAACAAATAAAAAAAATTATGTTTCCTTTTTAATGGTCTCTTAAAGAAGAGAAAGAATTCAATCTGACCAAAACTAAAAGCACAAAACAATATTCTGAGCTCCTGAGATTTCTTATCACTATAATCGCCATAATCTACTATGACCTCAGTAGTCAAAGCTTAAAACTCTATTCAATACACACCTGTTATAAGTTAATTTCTAATATTTATTCACTATTTTCTAAATTTTATCATGCATGTGTTGCATTCGCTGAGATTATTATCTCAGGTTATAACTACATTCCTCTGTCATTTATACTTACAGAGAACTCATGTGCATCCTTGTTTTTAAACATGCTATCCAGGAAGTCAATCTACAAACAAACAAACAAACAAAAACAATACACAAATAACAATATTCATAAGTAAGTGTTGATTTTCATTATACCAAATATTCTAGAGATTCTGGCTCAAAACATAAGAGGTAAGCTTAATCCCACCAGTTTGTGTGACCATAGTTGTTATTGAAATCTGGGCATCAGTCCATCAAATTCCACTGGTTGCACATTTTTCACTGATGAAGTTGAAAAAGATGCTCTTGTAGCTTCAGGATCACTTTTCTTGAAAAATTTTGGAAGGACTGAGCTGAGATTCAGCTAGGGTATGAAGACATAACTCAATGATCAGATGCCCTTTTTTTTGAGCTGAGAAATTTAATGGTTTTTGCTAGCTTGAAGAGGACTGTGCCATTGGCCGCTGGCGGATTGCTGCTTCTTTGTCTCCTTTTTTAGTTGTAATTGCCAGGATAAAATAATCATGTCACAAAATAATGCTTAAAACCGCTCAGGACAGTGAAAAAAATATGACAAATGACAAAGTTGACACTTCGTTTGAACTTTTATTGAAACAATTTATGTTCAAATCAGGATTCTGTATTTTGGAGTAAATTGTAGCTGCCATAATGTTCATCTGTATTTGTTCTATAGCAATATTTCTTGTTTGTAAACATCCTTTTTTTTTATTTATTCAAATGTGCCAACCATTGAGACAAAGAACCTGTTGTTTCAAGAGCCAATCAGCCTCTGGTTGGCACTATTGATGCTCAGATTTCAATAAACTGCCAAACAGACAGACTGTGGTCTGCCTGTGATATAACTATAATAAATGAAAGAGCATGAGATTGCTGATTGCATTAATGTATTGAATAATAACTTTAATAATAATAATAATAATAATAATAATAATAATAATAATAATAATAATAATAATAATAATAATAATAAATAAACTGTAACAGGAATATGACAGTCCGTAATTAACGTAACTTTACCTAGCTTCAATACCGTTCAATGAACATTATTTTAGTATCACTAGCAAGTTTAGGCAGTTGTTGCAGGTTCCAATTCATCTGAAAACACAATTCAATTTAAAGCAAACCTTAAAGACTTCTTTCCCGATGGTTCCATTCAAATGTACAGCTTTCGATTTGTAACCAACGTTGTCTTTTCCAAAGATTCCCACCACGCATACTTTATCGTCTACGCAACTGTCATGTAAAAAAATCAGCCTTCAGTAAACTGAAGCTCTTCAACACTATACAGACGCTGTAAAATTGCCTCACCTTTCAGGAGAATTTATCAAATACTGAAAAAATTCTAGACTCGCTCTTTGTGCTCCGCTGTCCGCCATGTTGTTTTGGGAGCGCTTGGTAACCTCTCGACTTGGTAACCTTTCCTTATTCTTACGTCACTCCTGGAGGTTCTTGCACACGTGAAGAAGGCAAGATGGCTGACAAATTTACTGAGTTTGCTGGTCGGATGGGAAAAGCTCCTAAAGGGGTTGGAACAGGGCTCAAACTCCTTGCTGCAGCTGCAGCAGTTGCTTATGGAGTCAAGGAATCGATTTATACAGGTAATCTTCTTTATGTGTTCGGTGCCCAAGTTTCTATGAAGAGTTCATATTGCTTTTGCATGATGCAAGATAGATGTGATATTTAAGCTTATATATTTCTTAGCCGATTGTCTGACAGTTCCTAGCAAAAGTGTTAAGATCCGCTCGTAATTCAAGGGTCTGAGATCCTTCTTCACCGTCTAAGCTTATTGAAAGTTATTTGCTTCAACAGTTTAGTGGTGACTATTAATTTGAGGTACGGTATAGCCTTATCAAATTCAGGGTGCAAAGAAAGTCAATTTTACAGCTTACCACTCGGGCAAGCTGTGGCTAGCATTTACTAGCCCAAAATTCATTTCACCTAGCCCCAAAAACGTTTGGATGAGCAGGATTGATTACATACTTCTTATGTAATTTGAACTCCTCAAAAAACTTCACTTGCCCATCGGGCAAGTTGTTAAGAAGAGAATTCACTAGCCCGGTAGCAAAATCCACTAGTCCCGGGCTACTGGACACTACTTTCTTTGCACACTGAAATTGTAGAGTACACTGAATTGAACAGTGCAGGTTTTCTTCAATTTCACTGCATGTTTTGGCCAAGAATGTACCAGCTCACCCTCTTTCTGTTTCATGGTGTATTTCATAGTTGATGGGGGACACAGGGCAATTATCTTTAGCAGAATTGGAGGCATACAGGACAACATTTATACTGAGGGTCTTCACTTCAGGTACAGTACTGCATGATCAAACTTATTGACCTACTGTCACAATGAAAACATTACATGTGTNGGACACAGGGCAATTATCTTTAGCAGAATTGGAGGCATACAGGACAACATTTATACTGAGGGTCTTCACTTCAGGTACAGTACTGCATGATCAAACTTATTGACCTACTGTCACAATGAAAACATTACATGTGTGTGTGTGATGCATTCCTTTTTATCAGAGATGAGTATCAGAGATGTGTCTCAGCCTGAGAAAACAGCTGACATTTGGCGACGCTACCACTGGTTTCCCTGCCAAACGACATCTGAGAAACAAGCGCAGAAATTTCTTACTGATGACACGTCACTACCCAGATCTGGGTAGTGCTTCTGATTGTTTGTGACGCGTGCGAAATTTGATTCAACCAATCAGAAAAATCCGAGCTAAAGCACAGGAAAAATCACAAGTCACTTTTATCTGGGAGATTTGGTGACCCTTACAGGAGACTGGGAGATTTGTGCCAAACCTAGGAAACCTGACCACACATCACTGTATGCCAAATTGATTCTGCATGTCTGTGAATGAAACTAGAAATTCCAGTCAAGTATACTCAGAATAGACATACAGTAGTTTACACATTATTTTGATTGTTGCAGTCATCCAAAGAAATAATATTGTGAATTTCCCACAGCACACAGAACACATTGCATAATTACATGTACATGTATTACATGATATTTTTTCTTTTGTTAGGATTCCATGGTTCCAGTACCCTATAATTTATGACATTAGGTCCAAACCAAGGAAGATTGTTTCTCCAACTGGAAGTAAAGGTACAGGTGTTAAGAAATTAAATCTTTGCCTTTTTACATGTACTCCTAATCTTTTCACAGTTGTTCCTTAGCATACATCTAAAACAGTCCTACAGTCAAACCCTGCTTCATGAACACGTGCAACACGTGCTTAGTAATGGACACCTTGTTTATACGGACACTTTCTGTGGCTCCCTCAGTGTCCATACTAACAAATTTTGACTGTACGTAATGTTTGTAAATTTTTGTTCATTTTATTGTTTCCAGATCTTCAGATGGTAAACATTGGTCTTCGGGTGCTGGCTCGTCCACAGGCTACCATGTTACCTGAAATGTACAGAAAGCTTGGGTTGGACTTCGATGAACGAGTTTTGCCTTCCATTATGAATGAGGTACTTGCTTGATTACCTTTGTACAAAATTAATGTACATGTACATTGTATGCCCACATAGTAACAATTTATATTTTATATCAGTAATCCGAAAATTCTTTTATGGATTTTTGTTGTTGTTGTTGATATTATTGTAAATTCACTTAACTGTCGTGTATTTTCTTTGATTCACATATTCTTTTCATTTGCTTTTCTGGCTGCATAGCTACATGTAGGGACCATCACTGTAATACACATTATAATATAATACCTTTCAAAGCATGATGTGTATCAAAAGTAAAAAAGGGAAGTGGTTGTTAAGGCTGATTTACATTGTACAACAATTTCTTAAATTATAATGTGTGCATACAAAAACATATGTCACTTGAAAAAATTTATATTCATAAGGTATAATTTGGTGGTGCATTAGTAAGATGTACTACATGACTGTCTAAATTGACCAGGCCACAAAAATAATCTGACCATCGGACCTTCAGTGTACTGTTATGACTGTGTACATGTCCATCTGTATGCGTTCTGTAATTTTAGAGACGTGCAAGGAATCCTTTTCTCAAATTCTACTTTTATCTTGTAATTAATAGTTATGAGTTTAAGATTTTTGTGACTCATTGTACATTCAAAAACACTATCTGCATGCGGAATAGCTCTTTGCTTCTGTTGTAACATTTATTACGTACTCTTAGGTTTTGAAAAGTGTTGTGGCCCAGTTTAATGCTTCACAACTGATTACAATGCGACAAGAGGTAAGCATCTCATAGATCGGTCTCTCAAACAGTGCAAATTAAAGTGGGAATATTAATAGTGCAAGGGTCATACGTGTACCTTCAGTTCCCCCGCTCTCAGCCTGCATGGTGATGAAGGCCCAGAAAAATAAATAAATTATTGTGAACACTTGTACATTGGTTCAACCACATACATGTGGTAGGGGAGGGGATGGGCATCTGTAGTTTTGAATATTGCCATGCATGCGAATTTGTCGTAAGACTTTTGTCTATGATTATTGTACAAAGTTCTTGACATGTGAGAAAGGGAAAGTCTAGCTTAGACACTGGATACTAAAAATATGCTTCGTCTCTAAAGATACATGAACTACACCTGTGCTGTAAGTCTCCTTATTGCTGTGGAGATCTCTGCAGTGCTGTACTAGCCTCCTCCACAGCAACCCTCATTCTCTCCCCAGATGCCTGCTGAGGAGGCTGGTGCTGTAGTTAACTTACATGCAGCAGAAATTAATAGTGGCAGTACATGTAGATTTCATCAAAATACATGCACTGTTCTATTAATTTAAAGTTTTATTAGCCATATTTTACATACATTATTATTTCNGTTATGAGTTTAAGATTTTTGTAACTCATTGTACATTCAAAAACACTATCTGCATGCGGAATAGCTCTTTGCTTCTGTTGTAACATTTATTACGTACTCTTAGGTTTTGAAAAGTGTTGTGGCCCAGTTTAATGCTTCACAACTGATTACAATGCGACAAGAGGTAAGCATCTTATAGATCAGTCACTCAAACGGTGCAAAGTGGGAATAATAATAGTGCAAGGGTCATACCTCAGGGGCACCCAACGACAATTTTTGGAAAATATCTGTTCGGAGCACAATTTGAGATCTAGAATTTTCTATACATTTGTTGTTAAATTTCTTGCTTGCATGCCTCTCCTGGGGTTTTCGAACCTCCCAAAAATGGTATAATTGCCCATTTTTAACAGATTTTTACCGTAAAAAGGTCACCTAGAATTTTCGGGAACCTTTTTTCTGGCTGAAATTTCCGAATAGGTAAGTTTTGATGCGTATAATTTTCGGATCACTTGACTTTCAGCTAGGAAATCTGAACAGATGAAAAATTTTTAGGGGATAAAAATATGCCTATATCTACCGTTTAAATACTAAAATACGTTCAACAATGCTATGGTTAAGTGGTTTGAACTATATTCTCGTTGGGTGTCCCTGATACGTGTGCCTTCAGTTGCACTCCTCACAGCCTGCATAGTGATGAAGGCCCAGGAAAATAAATAAATTATTGTGAACACCTGTACATGGGTTCAACTTCATATAATTGTGGTAGGGGAGGGGATGGGCATGTGTAGTTTTGATTATTGCCACCCATGCAAATTTGTCGTAAGACTTTTGTCTTTGATCACTGTACAAAGTTCTTGATATGTGAGAAAGGGGAAGTCTGGCTCAGAAACTGGATACTAAAAATATGCTTGGTCTCCAAAGATGCATATGCTACACCTGTACTGTAAGTCTCCTTGTGCTGTGGAGATCTCTGCAGTACTGTAGTAGCCTCCTCCACAGCAACCCTCATTCTCTCCCCAGATGCCTGCTGAGGAGGCTGGTGCTGTAGTTAACTTACATGCAGTAGAAATTAATAGTGGCAGTACATGTAGATTTCATCAAAATACATGCACTTTTCTATTAATTTAAAGTTCTATTAGCCATATTTTACATACATTATTATTTCTCTTTCCTTTTACAAACTGTTTGTTTTGTTTTGTTTTGTTTTTTTATGTATGCTACTATTTTTTGTTTATTTATTTTTATTTGTTATGATTATTATTTTTTGTTTCATTTTTCTGTAGGTTAGTCTTTTGATCAGAAGGCAACTCACTGACCGAGCAAAGGATTTTTATGTTATTCTGGATGATGTGTCAATTGTAAGTTGCACATTTTGCCAAAGTTAAAGTTGTTTATTTTACACTGATAGTACTTGAGATTCTTAGAGTGTATTTCTGTCAGAGATTCATTGGATGTCACCAATGGTGAAAGAGGCAAAAAAATCCAAAAGTTGATCAACATTTAGTGTGATAGAGTAATGCCACAAAAGCAGCAGGAATGTTACAGGCCTCAAATTTTCACAGGAAACCAAAGAAATCACAGTTCACGATTCTTAAAATATCCACCTACATAAAATTATAGATTACCAGGGTATTTCAATGAAACCACTCAGAGGACAGATTTGAATCAGTTTTTTACATGTATTTGCCAGGTTCTTTGTAACAAAAGGCATTGAAATTCTTGGTCAGTTATACTGTAAATGAAACTTTTACAAGTGTAATAATACAATTGTAACTGTTGTTTTAGAGTCAGAAAACAATGGCCACACTTGTAAATAACACTAATTTGTAAAAGTTTTATTAAACTGGCCCCTGTTTCTGGTCGGTTGGATTTTATATTCCAGATGTATGTTTTTGAAACTAAAAACAAAGTTTTTTGTGGGAAAAATTGTAATTTGTATGTATGATAATGTTATTCCAGACAGACCTAAGTTTTGGACGGGAGTACACTGCTGCCATTGAAGCAAAACAAGTTGGTGAGTCAGCAACTACAGATAGTAATAATAATATCATTATACTAGACTCGCCACAAGTTGACCTCATGAGTTTTGAAGCGAGTGGAGCGAGGATTTTAGGCCACGAAGCAGACAACGAGCGACAGGTCGTCCCATGCCATATTAAATCTAAAAAAGGACTTTTTTGAAAGTATTAATTATTTTGATAAGGAAACTCTTGATTAAACTATTGCTCGTGAAAAATTATATTTCATTTATGGGCTGCCCTGGTTTATTTTAACTTGTTTTTGAAAGCTGCCAGAGTACATTATTTTCCTACACTATCTGCATGCGGAATAGCTCTTTGCTTCTGTTGTAACATTTATTACGTACTCTTAGGTTTTGAAAAGTGTTGTGGCCCAGTTTAATGCTTCACAACTGATTACAATGCGACAAGAGGTAAGCATCTCATAGATCGGTCTCTCAAACAGTGCAAATTAAAGTGGGAATATTAATAGTGCAAGGGTCATACGTGTACCTTCAGTTCCCCCGCTCTCAGCCTGCATGGTGATGAAGGCCCAGAAAAATAAATAAATTATTGTGAACACTTGTACATTGGTTCAACCACATACATGTGGTAGGGGAGGGGATGGGCATCTGTAGTTTTGAATATTGCCATGCATGCGAATTTGTCGTAAGACTTTTGTCTATGATTATTGTACAAAGTTCTTGACATGTGAGAAAGGGAAAGTCTAGCTTAGACACTGGATACTAAAAATATGCTTCGTCTCTAAAGATACATGAACTACACCTGTGCTGTAAGTCTCCTTATTGCTGTGGAGATCTCTGCAGTGCTGTACTAGCCTCCTCCACAGCAACCCTCATTCTCTCCCCAGATGCCTGCTGAGGAGGCTGGTGCTGTAGTTAACTTACATGCAGCAGAAATTAATAGTGGCAGTACATGTAGATTTCATCAAAATACATGCACTGTTCTATTAATTTAAAGTTTTATTAGCCATATTTTACATACATTATTATTTCTCTTTCCTATTACAAACTGTTTGTTTTGTTTTGTTTTTGTTTTGTTTTTTTATGTATGCTACTATTTTTTATTTATTTATTTATTTTTATTTGTTATGATTATTATTTTTTGTTTTATGTTTCTGTAGGTCAGTCTGTTGATCAGAAGGCAACTCACTGACCGAGCAAAGGATTTTTATGTTATTCTGGATGATGTGTCAATTGTAAGGTTTTTTCAAAGTTAAAGTCTTTCTTTTATGCTGATAGTGGTTGAGATTCTTAGGGTGTATTTCTGTCAGTGATTCATTGGATGTCACCGCTGGTGAAAGAGGCAAAAAAAATCCAAAAGTTGATCATTCAGTGTGATAGAGTAATGCCACAAAAGCAGCAGGAATGTTACAGGCCTCAAATTTTCACAGGAAACCAAAGAAATCACAGTTCATGAATCTTAAAAATATCCACATTTATAGATTAATATTACCAGGGTATTTCAATGAAACCACTCAGAGGACAGATTGTAATCAATTTTTCATGTATTTGCCAGGTTCTTAGTAACAAAAGGCATTGAAATTCTGTGGTCAGTTACACTGTAAAATGAAACTTTTACAAGTGTAATAATACAAGATTAGTGTAACTGTTGTTTTAGAGTCAGAAAACAATGGCCACACTTGTAAATAACACTAATTTGTAAACGTTTTATTAAACTGGCCCCTGTTTCTGGTCAGTTGGATTTTACATTCCAGATGTATGTTTTTGAAACTAAAAACAAAGTCTTTTGTGGGAAATTATTGTAATTATTGTAATTTGTATGTATGATAATGTTATTCCAGACAGACTTGAGTTTTGGACGGGAGTACACTGCTGCCATTGAAGCAAAACAAGTTGGTGAGTCAGCAACTACAGATAGTAATAATAATATCATCATACTAGACTCGCCACAAGTTGACCTCATGAGTTTTGAAGTGAGTGGAGCGAGGATTTTAGGCCACGAAGCAGACGACAAGCGACAGGTCGTCCCATGCCATATTAAATCTAACAAAGGATTTTTTTGAAAGTATTAATTATTACTCTTGATTAAACTATTGCTCTTGAAAAATTACATTTCATTTATGGGCTGCCCTCGTTTATTTTAACTTGTTTTTGAAAGCTGCCAGAGTACATTATTTTCCTCATTATTTTAATAGTAATTTTTAATGCTTGACTATCAACTAACTTATGTTAAGCCTTTGTTTGGTTTATGGTGTCTCTTTGTGCCATTAGGTCTTAACCCCCTGTACCCCTCCCCCCTGCAAAAAATGCACCTCCTTCCTAATTTTTTCTCCTCCAGTATTTCCATTCCTCAGTGGAGAGAACTATTCATAAGCAAATTTTATATTAAAGGTACAACTTAATACTGAGTGCAAACTTCTTTGATTTCTCTTAGCTCAACAAGAAGCACAGAGAGCCCAGTTTCATGTGGAAAAGGCAATTCAGGAAAGACAACAAAAAATTGTGCAGGCTGAAGGAGAGGCAAAAGCAGCAACTTTGATATCCTTTTCACCATTGAAAGGAATGTTTTCTATGCTCATTAGTTTGGCGTGATAGTTTCATTGATATTGACATTTTCAATCGCACCACCATAATTATCAATAGCAAAAGACTGTTTTGGCATGATGATTCTATGAAAGGTGTAGATGTGGAAGTCAAATTTTGGGGTTGTCGTGTAGTGTAGTTGGTTGCTATTTTTTTAGGGGCTGGTAAAGATAAAAATAGAGTGTCCAGGTTTTAGACCTCCATGTGTTGGTATCTCTCCTGTTTTGGTGTTCTCTTCTTTAGCGTCACTGTCACTGAGTAGCTGTTTAAAAATTTTGGAAAAAAAAAATGATCAGTTTCTTTGAATAATTATCATTAAACTGAAAGTACATGTACTGTGTAAGTTGTCGACAACTACTTGAACATTTTTTATCATGTTCAATCCTTGACATTTTTTCACCTCGGTAATGCTATAAAGGGCAATCCAGGATACCTCAAACTCAGGAAGATACGAGCTGCTCAGACAGTTTCCAATACAGTAAGGCCACCTATTTTATTTATTTTGAAAAGACTGCTGAGTTTTTTATCAAGTTTAAAGAAGTTTTTTTGGAACATGTGTGACTTTAAGTGTAGGAAGTTAACTTAACATGGGGAATGCATGCATGAACAATATTTTATTTCTGCTTCTTTTTTTTTTTATTCTAAATGCTATTCTACTTCAGAAGCAATAGTGCAAGTCATTTTGCAAAGTGTTGTTGCCGAAAGGAGTGTAAAATAGTATGCTCAACGTTGGCCAAAGAAGTAAAAATCATAAATGACTCCATGATGTGATTTACCCAACTGTGTGATCAAAAGGGGGTTAAAGAATGCCGATTTATTACATAAATCTTAGTCCTTGAAAACTGTGATTTGTCCTTGAAAAATCCTTTAAACTTGTTTGCCTGCATGAAGTTGTATGAACCCTCAACCATGTATTTGGTAATAATCCAGCACCTGATTCATGGAATTTTCTTCCCAGATTTCAAACTCACAAAATATGGTGTTCTTGGATTCTGGAGCACTAATGTTGAATGTTCGGGAGGCTGATGATTTAGAAGAGTAAGTAATGTTCTATGGGAGTGTTTACAAATGTTTATGCAGGGAAGCTTTGCCCCAAGGTCCAACCCCTTACCCTTTTATATACCATTTTTCATGAAAAAGGTACCCCTTTGATATACCTTCTTTTGGCAAATGGTACCCCTTTTACATACCTTGTTTAGAAGTTTGCATCCCTTTTAATGGCTGTAAATGCAGCAACTTTTACATGGAATTAATCACAAAATTAGAACATTTTCTTGACTTAATAAAGCCATAGAATTTATCTGTTAGCCCTTGTATGCCCTTTTACAGACCCAAATGGCAGATTCCCCTAGCCTTTTATATTCTTTAACAAGTGAAATCCCTACCCCTTCATATACCTCAAGCCTGAAAAAGGTACCCCTTTCAGGCAGAGCCTCCCTGTATAGTAGGACATAATGGGGAGTACCCCTCTCCCCACCCCCAGGTCAAATCCTGACCCTGTTTAAAGGTGGCTGAACACAGTTGATTGTAAACAAACCCTGCCTTTTGAATTTAACACAACATGTAGGAATATGCAAAATCCAGTCTTTAGATGTCCCTATGAATGTGTACACACCCCAATATCATAATGCGGTTTGAGTATTAGTAACCTTGGGGTGCCTTTGCATAGATTTTACCCTTGACTCCTGGCAATGTTTGCATGATTACCCTACATAGCTGCTGGTGTTTGTAATAGGCATTATTTTATAGTGTGAAATAGAGAATCACTATTAACACTTAGCTCTGTTGTTTTCTTTTGAATTTTAGAACTTTAGGATTGGAAACAAAATCAAAGAAGAAGTGATTTATTTAGAAAGTTAGCTAACATCTACAGCACAATGAAAGTCATCACGTACATTCAAGAAACACAAGATTACTCAACATCTTGTTTCATGATCACGGACAAACTTATGATGGAGTTTGGAAGTGCATGCATGTCAGATACTAAAATATTAGAAACTACACTGGAGTGGAGGAATGCTTCAGTAAGAAAACAGCTTTTATTAATTACAAGAAACTGTGGCTTTCTTTTTGTCAACACTCAATGTGCAAGGAACTGACAGCCAACTGTGTGCTGGGTGTTAATTTAAATCTTCAAAATAAATGCTGCATTTTGAAACCTCGCTTTGTTTGTTTGTGTATAATAATGCTCAGGAACTTGACCATATGGTCATTTTAACATTAAGAGGGGCAAACAATAATTTATTTTTAAGGGTTAAAGAAACTTAAATACAACTTGTGACACACTTGGCGATTGTGCATTCCAGTCAGCTGCACTTTATCTCTGGAATGCATTACCTTTGGCAATATTCATAACATGAAGACATGGGACATTTTTAAGACTGCTGTTAAAACTCAGTTTTTAAATTTAGCTTTTAAAATAGATTTAATTGTTGGCTTTTATTGTAGGTTTTTTTATAGTTTTTAATACTTTTTATTGTAGTTTTTAATAGTTTCTCACACTTAAGTCACCTAAAACATAAATTAATATAACAATATTGTAAAGCGCAACCGAATATATTCATATAGAGGTTTGTGCTATTTAAATGTAAATTATTATTATTATTATTATTATTATTATTATTATTATTACTATTATTATTATTGTTGTTATTATTATTACTTGACTACCAACCCACCATCTAGCGTGTGCCTTTAACATAAACACAACCATCCTGTTTAAGCTTCCATACTGAAGTACATGGCACAACCTTTTATACCCAGACTCATGTGCCACCATTTCTATTATACAACAACATGACAAGGTCAAGTAGGCTTTTTAATCCTGCATTACTTCAAATGTAGCTGCCATTGCCATGAATCTGACATTATAACAGTTCCTTCTGAGCCTGGGGACCATATAATAAGTGTACAACACTGGCACTGATAAACAGACAAACAATTAAGTACAAAACATTAACTTTCGATTGCACAAAAAAAAATACAACTGTAGTTTTTAACTCAACAACATTTTAAAATCACTTTAATAGTGCACAGGTTTATCTACAGCTGTCTATTCACAATGTTACCCCCTGTTGCTGAAATATTAACAGCAATATAAGAAAACTCTTTTTTCCCAACTGAAAAGGAAATTATTGCTATAAAGACTACCTCAAGTTTTTCTTCCACCATTTTCCATGCTTTATGGGTCATCCATTTTACTGACCATTGAAAATACCCCTTATGATTTCAATAATAAGGAATCAAGATAATAGAAAAAATACATCACATCACTCCTTGTGCACTTCAGTATTTCTTTTTCCCTGCAGTTCATTTATGGAATCCTTTCCTCATGGCCCATGTGTAGAATTTCCTAGAATTCTACTGATCTTAAAAGCCATGTGTCTTTTCAGCCCATTTTGTAAGAACTTGAGGGTCACTGTATGTCATACTGAACCAGGACTGGCTCAGTCTGTAGAGTACTTGACTGCAGAATGGTAGTTAACAAGTTCGATCCCCAAGGCCTGACCAACACTCAGGGTCTTAAAATATTGAGAAATGAAAGTACTGCCTTTGCCCTGGAAATGGCGCTGAAAGGTTGGTACCACCCCAGTAGCAGACATAACACTAGTGTACTCAATGTTACAATTTCCTGCTACATACACTGATGCCTAAGTAAAGTGCTATACAGTCATGTAGATACTATACTTGACTTAATTTTGAACAAATTTTATCAACTTCAGTATTATTTTCACTTCATACACATGATCTTAGTTCATTGTTGAAAATCCATAAGTGCAGGTACATTGTACTTCTCTAATCCCGCTTGACAGTTAAGCAGCAGAACTATGATATTGTACACAGACTGAAAAATAATGCTCTACTGTGGAATCAGCCTTGTTACTCTTTCCTCACAGTAGCAAAACTTGTGCAACCACAACTCCAACACTACTTCTCCTAGTGCTCATAGACACAACAGAAGTCCATTTATTGTTCTCTGGATCATACTTTTCGATACTGTTCAAACTTGAGCTGCCATCATTGCCTCCGACGGCATATAGAGTTCCATCAATAACTGCCACATCGTGAGTGCTGCGGCGAGTGTTCATCGGAGCAAGGCAAGTCCATGAGTCAGCCACAGGATCGTAACGTTCCATTGTGTTTAGACATGATGCCCCATCATTTCCACCTGAGGAGAAAAAAAATATATTGTGAAGGGGGTTCACATTTTATCGGGGCCATGTTCCATACATAAAGACAGGGCTACTAAAATCAGGATGAAGACTATGTACTATATATTTTGCTATGTGCGGTTGTGAACTGAATGAGTTATTCTAATTTGATTATCTGAGACTGTACTGGTAAATTGAATAAGGGAGATTTTTCAAAGAGGACACAACAAAGGTAATGACAGCTAAAAACTGGCTTGACCAACAGCAGAGCAACAAACTGAGTCCTGGACATGACACATTCAGTATGTGCTTTTGCGTTCTCATTTGACCTTGCACTGCCTTTACTTGCTTGATCTCCCTCCTATCTCTTCTTGATGGGAAAATGCAACTAAACTTACAGTGTAGCGGGGGTTCTATCGAAAATTAATTTTAAGTGTAAAGGGAGAAAAGAATATATTAAGAAGGCAGCAGCTGATAAATAGATCCAAAGGTATGTCTTTCAAAGCACACAGCAGTGTGGGGGATGGCTAGGTACAGGATGAAGGCTACACTTTCACTAGGGAACTCTGGAAGTCTTGTAATACAGTATCTGAATTTTTGGGTGCCTGAAAATGCATTTCAGTGCATGCACTTTGAGTGACCAGAGAAAAAAAATTATCAAAGAGGGTGGCACCTATTAATACCAATCTTTGCCATATGTACGTACTTAGTGTCATGAATATGTTTGTTTTTATTGAACAAATAAATTGGGAAACAAAATAAACAGAAGTAGAATGGATTTATTAATATCCCACTGAAAAAAACCAAGAAAAACAAGCTTCTGACACTTCCGTGTTGAGTAGATGGCCATTTTTGCAGGTTGCCAGAGCTTCCAGAGAACCCTGGACAGAACCAAGAGTCAGCATTATGTAGGTGTCTAATGTTACTATAGCTTACAATGTAGTATCTCCAGGACGAAATGACTGTCCATAAAAATAGAAGTATCATTTCTGTAGTCTAAAAGGGGTGCATGGATTAAGGCCTTAGAGGACTCCTGACGTAATACCAAATTCTCCCTTTGATTACAAGTAAATACAAGGTTATTGTTAGGAGAATCTAGCATTTCATCACAAAACATTCACAGCTCTATATTTCCAGGCACCTATTTTTAACCCCTTCTTTTTCACTCCATACTTTAAGAAGCAATTAACAAAAAGTTGGCAGTGATAATAGGGAGCTTAGGCAAAGGTGCTTTTGAGCAATGCACATCATCTGGAAGTGTCGAGCCCCTGTTATTGTCTATTTATTTTCCATAGCATTTCCAAATTCGTATTGCTACGTGACTTTAGTCTCAATATGATCAAACATTTAGGTAAAACCACTCCTCAAGAATGAAAATAGTTCACTTCCAGCTAATGTGTGTCACTCAAAAACATCATTGTGTAAACTCACTAATGAGGCCCTGCCAGGATAGATTCCAGCAAGCGACATGGCCCAAAAAGTAGCGACAGCGCGTAAAATGAAATCATGACAAGAGACAACCTCCCTTGGCCAAATTGCGACAATGACGGCAAAGCCGACAATAAGCGACAAGCATTTATAAACACCGACACGAGATGTTTTAAAATTCAGACAGGCGACATAGCACCCCCACTCCCCCCCTGGCAGGGGCTCACTAATAAAAATACCTATTGTACCACTCACCTACAACATAGAGCATATCATTGAGGACAGCTACTCCAGCACTACTTCTACGGCTTGCCATACTGGCCACAGTTCTCCATGTGTTTGTCATTGGGTCAAAGCACTCCATTATGTTTAGATGTGCACTACCATCATAACCTCCAACTGCATAAATTATGCCATTCACCACACCCACACGCACGTATCGTCTGAAGAGAAAGGAACAAAAACTTAATAATTATTATAATGTATGTAGGATAAAACAAAACCAACCAAAGCAACTGCTCAAAATCAGTGTTGCAAACTTCTTTGATTTCTCTTAGCTCAACAAGAAGCACAGAGAGCCCAGTTTCATGTGGAAAAGGCAATTCAGGAAAGACAACAAAAAATTGTGCAGGCTGAAGGAGAGGCAAAAGCAGCAACTTTGATATCCTTTTCACCATTGAAAGGAATGTTTTCTATGCTCATTAGTTTGGCGTGATAGTTTCATTGATATTGACATTTTCAATCGCACCACCATAATTATCAATAGCAAAAGACTGTTTTGGCATGATGATTCTATGAAAGGTGTAGATGTGGAAGTCAAATTTTGGGGTTGTCGTGTAGTGTAGTTGGTTGCTATTTTTTTAGGGGCTGGTAAAGATAAAAATAGAGTGTCCAGGTTTTAGACCTCCATGTGTTGGTATCTCTCCTGTTTTGGTGTTCTCTTCTTTAGCGTCACTGTCACTGAGTAGCTGTTTAAAAATTTTGGAAAAAAAAAATGATCAGTTTCTTTGAATAATTATCATTAAACTGAAAGTACATGTACTGTGTAAGTTGTCGACAACTACTTGAACATTTTTTATCATGTTCAATCCTTGACATTTTTTCACCTCGGTAATGCTATAAAGGGCAATCCAGGATACCTCAAACTCAGGAAGATACGAGCTGCTCAGACAGTTTCCAATACAGTAAGGCCACCTATTTTATTTATTTTGAAAAGACTGCTGAGTTTTTTATCAAGTTTAAAGAAGTTTTTTTGGAACATGTGTGACTTTAAGTGTAGGAAGTTAACTTAACATGGGGAATGCATGCATGAACAATATTTTATTTCTGCTTCTTTTTTTTTTTATTCTAAATGCTATTCTACTTCAGAAGCAATAGTGCAAGTCATTTTGCAAAGTGTTGTTGCCGAAAGGAGTGTAAAATAGTATGCTCAACGTTGGCCAAAGAAGTAAAAATCATAAATGACTCCATGATGTGATTTACCCAACTGTGTGATCAAAAGGGGGTTAAAGAATGCCGATTTATTACATAAATCTTAGTCCTTGAAAACTGTGATTTGTCCTTGAAAAATCCTTTAAACTTGTTTGCCTGCATGAAGTTGTATGAACCCTCAACCATGTATTTGGTAATAATCCAGCACCTGATTCATGGAATTTTCTTCCCAGATTTCAAACTCACAAAATATGGTGTTCTTGGATTCTGGAGCACTAATGTTGAATGTTCGGGAGGCTGATGATTTAGAAGAGTAAGTAATGTTTTATGGGAGTGTTTACAAATGTTTATGCAGGGAAGCTCTGCCCCAAGGTCCAACCCCTTACCCTTTTATATACCATTTTTCATGAAAAAGGTACCCCTTTGATATACCTTCTTTTGGCAAATGGTACCCCTTTTACATACCTTGTTTAGAAGTTTGCATCCCTTTTAATGGCTGTAAATGCAGCAACTTTTACATGGAATTAATCACAAAATTAGAACATTTTCTTGACTTAATAAAGCCATAGAATTTATCTGTTAGCCCTTGTATGCCCTTTTACAGACCCAAATGGCAGATTCCCCTAGCCTTTTATATTCTTTAACAAGTGAAATCCCTACCCCTTCATATACCTCAAGCCTGAAAAAGGTACCCCTTTCAGGCAGAGCCTCCCTGTATAGTAGGACATAATGGGGAGTACCCCTCTCCCCACCCCCAGGTCAAATCCTGACCCTGTTTAAAGGTGGCTGAACACAGTTGATTGTAAACAAACCCTGCCTTTTGAATTTAACACAACATGTAGGAATATGCAAAATCCAGTCTTTAGATGTCCCTATGAATGTGTACACACCCCAATATCATAATGCGGTTTGAGTATTAGTAACCTTGGGGTGCCTTTGCATAGATTTTACCCTTGACTCCTGGCAATGTTTGCATGATTACCCTACATAGCTGCTGGTGTTTGTAATAGGCATTATTTTATAGTGTGAAATAGAGAATCACTATTAACACTTAGCTCTGTTGTTTTCTTTTGAATTTTAGAACTTTAGGATTGGAAACAAAATCAAAGAAGAAGTGATTTATGTAGAAAGTTAGCTAACATCTACAGCACAATGAAAGTCATCACGTACATTCAAGAAACACAAGATTACTTAACATCTTGTTTCATGGTCACGGACAAACATATAATGGAGTTTGGAAGTGCATGCATGCCAGATACTAAAATATTAAAAACTACACTGGAGTGGAGGAATGCTTCAGTAAGAAAACAGCTTTTATAAATTACAAGAAACTGTGGCTTTCGTTTTGTCAGCATTCAATGTGCAAGGAACTGACAGCCAACTGTGTGCTGGGTGTTAATTTAAATCTTCAAAATAAATGCTGCATTTTGAAACCTCGCTTTGTTTGTTGGTGTATAATAATGCTCAGGAACTCGACCATAATTTTAATAATGGTCATTTTAACATTAAGAGGGGTAAACAATATTTTTAAGGGTTAAAGAAACTTAAATACAACTTGTGACACACTTGGCGATTGTGCATTCCAGTCAACTGCACTTTATCTCTGGAATGCATTGCCTTCGGCAATATTCATAACATGAAGACATGGGACACTTTTAAGACTGCTGTTAAAACTCATTTTTTAAATTTAGCTTTTAAAATAGATTTAATTGTTGGCTTTTATTGTAGGTTTTTTTATAGTTTTTAATACTTTTTATTGTAGTTTTTAATAGTTTCTCACACTTAAGTCACCTAAAACATAAATTAATATAACAATATTGTAAAGCGCAACCGAATATATTCATATAGAGGTTTGTGCTATTTAAATGTAAATTATTATTATTATTATTATTATTATTATTATTATTATTACTATTATTATTATTGTTGTTATTATTATTACTTGACTACCAACCCACCATCTAGCGTGTGCCTTTAACATAAACACAACCATCCTGTTTAAGCTTCCATACTGAAGTACATGGCACAACCTTTTATACCCAGACTCATGTGCCACCATTTCTATTATACAACAACATGACAAGGTCAAGTAGGCTTTTTAATCCTGCATTACTTCAAATGTAGCTGCCATTGCCATGAATCTGACATTATAACAGTTCCTTCTGAGCCTGGGGACCATATAATAAGTGTACAACACTGGCACTGATAAACAGACAAACAATTAAGTACAAAACATTAACTTTCGATTGCACAAAAAAAAATACAACTGTAGTTTTTAACTCAACAACATTTTAAAATCACTTTAATAGTGCACAGGTTTATCTACAGCTGTCTATTCACAATGTTACCCCCTGTTGCTGAAATATTAACAGCAATATAAGAAAACTCTTTTTTCCCAACTGAAAAGGAAATTATTGCTATAAAGACTACCTCAAGTTT